>CAKXYN010000471.1:0-115602 GCA_935064755.1 Tragelaphus eurycerus
CATCAAGGGAGACACACATCAACGCTGAGCTGTTCTTTTTTTTTTTTTTAGTTTATTTTTATTTATCTTTATTTATTTATTTTTTTAATTTTGCTTAACTTTACAATATTTTATTGCTTTTACAATACATCAAGATGGATCCGCCGCCAGTATACACGTGTTCCCCATCCTGAACCCTCCTCCTTCTCCCCTCCCCACACCATCCCTCCAGGTCATCCCAGTGCTCCAGCCCCAGGCATTTGTTATCGGGCATTGTACCTGGACTGACGACTCATTTCAGATATAATATTATACATATTTCAATGCTATTCTCCCCAATCATCCCACCCTCTCCCGGTCCCTGAGTCCATAAGTCTGTTCTATACATCAGTGTCTCTTTTGCTGTCTCGTAAATAGGGTTATTTTTACCATCTGGGCATATACACTGAGAATACCAGAATTGAAAGAGACACGTGTACCCCAATGTTCATAGCAGCACTGTTTACAATAGCCAGAACGTGGAAGCAACCTAGATGTCCATCCACAGATGAATGGATAAGCAAGCTGTGGTACATATACACAATGGAATATTACTCAGCCATTAAAAAGAATACATTTGAATCAGTTCTAAGGAGGTGGATGGAACTGGAGCCTATTATACAGAGTGAAGTAAGCCAGAAACAAAAACACAAATACAGTATACTAACGCATATATATGGAATTTAGAAAGATGGTAAAAATAACCCTATTTACAAGAACGCTGAGCTGTTCTGCAGATACTGAAACCCCCACCAGGTGGGAGAAGTTTACAATGGTATACTGCCCACACGCACTTGACCCTAGACAAGATGGAACCAGAAAGTTGGTGATGCTGACTCCCACTTACCTCACCACCAACCACTCAGGATAATGTTCACTAGCTGATCACATTTTTTTGAACCATTGCTATAAAACTTCTCACTATCCTCTCCAAGTGGAGATACACGATTTTGAGGGCTGCTCTGACCCCCTATGCTTGGCAAAGTAAATAAAGCTATTTTTTCCTACTTCACACAAAACTCTCTCCAATAGCTTTATGGTGTTTTCAGTGTTACTTTGGATTGCTGGCTAAGTGAAGTCCAAAGCAAAATTAAAAGTCTATCTCAAGATAAATCCATCTTAAGCAATTAATGGTCTTTTGTAAGTTACCTACAACCTATGTAGGAATATTTGGCCTTTAATTAAGTTACTTTGAATTAACTTATTTTGATTAGGGTCCTACCTAAAATTCTTTAAAAAAAATTTTTGACGGTATACTCAGTATATATCCTTGGGGGAAAATGATAAAACAATAGTGTAGTCTTTTCCACATAAAAGTAAATGATGGCTGACATTCCTATGTTTCCAAAGTTCATTTGAAAGCATAACATTATGCAAATAGCAACTAAATTAAAAAGATCTCTATTTCTGACTGCATCTGGTCTTAGTTGTGGCACAAGGGCTGAGTCGCCCTGTGGCATATGAGATCTCAGTTCCCCAGTCAGGGAATGAACCTGTGTCTACTGCTTTGGAAAGCAGAATGTTAACCACTGGGCTATTAAGGGAGTCCTGGCAATTGAGTTCTGAAAGAGTAATGAGTCATTCTAGTGAGAACACAAATTATAATGTTACAGTTAAAATCATGTTGTACTGGTTCAAAGATAGATATAATGTAAATGAGTAATAGGACTTATAAATTCACCCAGGTTCATAGGATTTTTCCATAGTATACTTTTGGTTGTAAGTGATAGAAAGATCAACTGAAATGCTTTTGAAATTTAAGGATATTTGTTGATTGGCTAACATGACTGCAAACTTCAAAAAAACTAAGATTCACACTTAGTTGATATATTGGATCAAACATGCCACAGAGGAGTCTTTTTCTTGTTGTGTTCTTGTCTGACTTATCTTAAAGCTGACTTACCTGGCACGTAGAAGGATTGCTATCTGTGACAACTCAGAGAAAAGGCTCTTTATACGACTCTGGCAGAAGTAATTGACCTTGATCATCAGAAAAATACAACAAGGACTAAATCACAGTGGAGACAGGGCAGAATGCTTTTGCATTTCAGGTGACCTTTAACACTTGGCTACCTCTTGCATCTCATATTGCGACAGTAAACAAGAAACTTCAGGCACCTGGCCTGCATTTTGGGTAGACTGAAGATGTGATTAGACATTGCAAGGGTAAAATTCTAGGCTATACCTCTAGCTAAGCCACTAAAATCAGCTGAGAAGTTAGTGGAAGGTGGAGGGAGAAGAACAGAGTCTAAAGTGAAGGGAAAAGACAAGAGACAGACGTTGCGGCTCTCTGATCAGCAGCTGTGCCAAGCGGCATAGTTCATTACTCCAGCCATCCTCCTCTAATCTGTCAGGAAACTATTTTTAGGTAAATTCCCCACTTCTGAATTCATCATCAGCATCAAAATGAAAGAAGACGGGATGAATGTAACTGGATTCACTCTAATGGGACTTACCCAGAGTTCTCAGATCAGATCAGATCAGTCACTCAGTCGTGTCCAACTCTTTGTGACCCCATGAATCGCAGCACGCCAGGCCTCCCTGTCCATTACCAACTCCTGGATGTCACTCAGACTCACATCCATAGAGTCAGTGATGCCATCCAGCCATATCATCCTCTGTTGTCCTATTCTCCTCCTGACCCTAATCTCTCCCAGCATCAGAGTCTTTTCCAATGAGTCAACTCTTCGAATGAAGTGGCCAAAATACTGGAGTTTCAGCTTTAGCATCATTCCTTCCAAAGAAATCCCAGGGCCGATCTCCTTCAGAATGGACTGGTTGGATCTCCTTGCAGTCCAAGGGACTCTCAAGAGTCTTCTCCAACACCACAGATCAAAAGCATCAATTCTTCTGCGCTCAGCCTTCTTCACAGTCCAGCTCTCACATCCATACATGACCACAGGAAAGACCATAGCCTTGATTAGGCGAACCTTTGTTGGCAAAGTAATGTCTCTGCTTTTGAATATGCTATCTAGGTTGGTCATAACTTTCCTTCCAAGGAGTAAGCGTCTTTTAATTTCATGGCTGCAGTCACCATCTGCAGTGATTTTGGAGCCTAGAAAAATAAAATCTGATACTGTTTCCACTGTTTCCCCATCTATTTCCCATGTAGTGATGGGACCAGATGCCATGATCTTCGCTTTCTGAATGTTGAGCTTTAAGCCAACTTTTTCACTCTCCACGTTCACTTTCATCAAGAGGCTTTTGAGTTCCTCTTCCCTTTCTGCCATAAGGGTGGTGTCATCTGCATATCTGAGGTTATTGATATTTCTCCCGGCAATCTTGATTCCAGCTTGTGTTTCTTCCAGTCCAGCGTTTCTCTTGATGTACTCTGCATATAAGTTAAATAAGCAGGGTGACAATATACAGTCTTGAAGTACTCCTGTTCCTATTTGGAACCAATCTGTTTTTCCATGACCAGTTCTAACTGTTGCTTCCTGACCTGCATACAAATTTCTCAAGAGGCAGATCAGGTGGTCTGGTATTCCCATCTCTTTCAGAGTTTTCCACAGTTTTTTGTGATCCACACAGTCAAAGGCTTTGGCATAGTGAATAAAGCAGAAATAGATGTGTTTCTGGAACTCTCTTGCTTTTTCCATGATCCAGCAGATGTTGGCAATTTGATCTCTGGTTTCTCTGCCTTTTCTAAAACCAGCTTGAACATCAGGAAGTTCACAGTTCACATATTGCTGAAGCCTGGCTTGGAGAATTTTGCATTTCTTGCAAAGATGAGCTCGATAAAGGACAGAAATGGTATGGACCTAACAGAAGGAGAAGATATTAAGAAGAGGTGGCAAGAATACACTGAAGAACTGTACAAAAAAGATCTTCACGACCCAGATAATCATGATGGTGTGATCACTGACCTAGAGCCAGACATCCTGGAATGTGAAGTCAAGTGGGCCTTAGAAAGCATCACTATGAACAAAGCTAGTGGAGGTGATAGAATTCTAGTTGAGCTATTCCAAATCCTGAAAGATGATGCTGTGAAAGTGCTGCCCTCAATATGCCAGCAAATTTGGAAAACTCAGCAGTGGCCACAAGATTGGAAAAGGTCAGTTTTCATCCCAATCCCAAAGAAAGGCAATGCCAAAGAATGCTCAAACTACCGCACAATTGCACTCATCTCACACTCTAGTAAAATAATGCTCAAAATTCTCCAGGGTTCTCATATGCTGATTATTCTATTTTTGGTGTTGCTTAGCATATACATTGGAGAAGGCAATGGTGCCCTACTCCAGTACTCTCGTCGGGAGAATCCCATGGATGGAGGAGCCTGGTGGGCTGCCCATGGGGTCTCCAAGAGTTGGACATGACTGAGTGACTTCACTTTCACTTTTCACTTTCATGCATTGGAGAAGGAAATGGTAACCCACTCCAGTGTTCTTGTCTGGAGAATCCCAGGGATGGGGGAGCCTGGTGGGCTGCTGTCTATGGGGTCGCACCGAGTTGGACATGACTGAAGGGACTTAGCAGCAACAGCATCTACATGGCAAATATATGGGGAAAACAATGGAAACTGTGACAGACTTTATTTTCTTGGGGTCCAGATGGTGACCATCACTGCAGATGGTGACCACAGCCATGAAATTAAAAGATGCTTGCTCCTTGGAAGAAAAGTATGACAAATCTAGGCAGCATATTAAAAAGCAGAGACATAAATTTTCCGACAAAGATCTGTAGAGTCAAAGCTATGGTTTGTCCAGTAGTCATGTACGAGTGTGAGTTGGACCATGAAGAAAGCTAAGCACCAAAGATTAGACACTTTCAATCTATGCTCCTGGAGAAGACTTTTGAGATTCCCTTGGGCAGCAAGGAGATAAAACCAGTCAATCCTAAAGGAAATCAACCCTGAATATTCATTGGAAGGACTGATGTTGAAGCTGAAACTCCAATACTTCAGCCACGTGATGTAAAGAGTCGACTCACTGTAAAGGACCTTGATGCTGGTAAAGATTGAGGGTGGGAGGAGAAGGAGCATCAGAGGATGAGGTGGTTGTATGGCATCACCATCATCAGTGGACATGGGTTTTAGTAAGCTCTGGGAGATGGGGAAGGACAGGGAAGCCTGGCTGTTGCAGTCCACGGGCTCACAAAGAGTTGGACAGCTGAGACACTGAACAACAACAATGACAAGAAGTTTCCATGATGCGGCACAGAGAGGGAGACCTCCAAAGATCCCGAGGCTGCCTCTGATTGAGAATCTGAAATTCACAGTCAAGGACACTAAAGCAGAAAATACATCTACAGTCCTGGAGACGCTGAGTGTGAGAAAGAGAGAGAGTTATGCAAAGCTAAGAGGATGCATCTCAAGTATTCATCAAAGAACAGATCTGTGTGTGCATCTGAGGAAAATACCTGGGGCTGGGGAAAGATTTACCCTGATGAATTAGAGAGAGAGAGCTTGGTTCTCAAACTAGGCCAGGAAGAGAGCCTACTCTCATTAGCTGGAAAACCTCAGATTTACAGGGCAGTGCTCTTGGTTGAATACTTAGAAAAATTTTCATTAGTTGTGGGACGTGACTAATTCTAGACTGAGCATATCCCAGGACCATCTTAAAGACTTGTATCAGCAATATATTAAAAAATCCTCAAATAAAACACCCAAAGGAATCAAAACAAGTATTTTGTTCAAAATTTTGTGTCTTTGCTAATGTGAGCTATTAATCTAATTATTTCCACTTGATTCCCTTGTGTCATGCTGGTGCAAGGGTTATGCTGGGTGCGTAAAATGCATTAGGAAGTATATTGTTTCATTACTTCTATGAAATTGTTGTGTAACAAGTTATTTCTCTATTAGTTGTCATGTAAAATTAATTGATTAAAGCTCCATGGGAATGAACTGTCTTGCAAGAGAATGTTAGGACTCTAAACATTCAATTTATTTGCACTTAGATGATCCCAGTTTTAAATTATTTCTCAATGTATGTTTAGATCATTGTGTTTTTCATAGCAATGGTCTCTTTTCTTTTCTTGCCATGTTAACTGCCATACATTCTTTTATCATATCATTTTGTTGTCTTTTTAAAATTTGTGGAATCTGCAATGATGGCCCTCTCTTCAATCTTGATTCTGATAATTTAGTTTTTCTCTTATTTTTTCTTAGTGCATTTGGCTAGAAATTATAATTTATTCAATGTTCAAAGGATCAATTTCTGGTATTCTTTACTTTATATAAATTACTCTTTTAATTATGTATTGCTTCTCAACAGTTTCCACACTACAATGTTCTTCATGTTCATTTTAAATTTTCTTTTTTTAGCATTTTGAGACAGAAACTTAGCTCATTCTTTAAAGTGTCTATTGTTTTCTAATATTTGCATTTAAATCTATAAAATCTCTCTATCACACAGTTAGCTGCATCCAGTTAATTTATACACATTGAAATGTATTATATATTGTCCTTTATGTATATTAATATATATATCTTTTATAAATATTTTCATATAGTTTTTATATACATGTATATCATAATGTTCCTATTGAAAATATATTTTTGAAAATAGTCATGAGGGATTTTAGGCTAAATAATTGGAAAATATTACATTTTTGTTATAAATTTCTATTTAAAGTACATATGTGCTTTATGATTTAAGTTCTTAGAAATATATTGCAAATTGTGTCATGGCCTTAGGTATTTTTTACTTTGGTGGCTGCCCCATGAGCACTTTGAAATGAAGGGGACAGTCCCACAGATACTTTTTTCTTTTCTTAGTATGATAGTAAAACTGATCAAAGTTTCTATCAATTGTGTGTCTGAAATTATGTGACACCTTTTATCTTCATTTGAAATAAGGTTTAAATGACTTGCTCTGAAATTAACATTCATGATTGGAAATTAGTTCAGATATCATCTTCAAAGATAAAGCTCAAACTTAAAAAGATTTGTTTGTTTTGAAGAACGCAATTTCACAAGAATGTTTTCACATATTTCATTTCCACCCAGATTTGAAATTCTCTTTTGGTGATATGACCTACATTTGCTTTTCATGATTTTTTCCCAGAGAGGCAGAATTTTATAAGTCTTGTTCCACACGGTGATTGTTCTTGTACTATCTCTGGAGATCTACCCTCAGAATTATGAGTAAGGTCCCAGTGAATTTAATTAGACAAAACTGTACTTGGAGATGCAGGAATTGAGGACCCAGTTGTATGTGCTGCACTTAAATGTAGACAAAGTGCTTACAGCCCTTTGCCAGGACCTGCGGCGCATTTGTCTGCAACAGTAGTCACATGACTGGCTTCTTCTGGAACTGCAATGATGGACTCAGAACATAATACAGTGTGTATGTGAGATTATTCACCCTCCTTCAGGAACACTGAAGTCCAACAGCACTGTATGAACACAGAGGACAGTAACTGATTAAGAGTTGAAATGTTGCAACAGCTATTTCACAACTTCACTTTGACTGCTATAAGCGCAAACAGAAAATATTTTATTATATTTCATTAAATATTTAAAATATTTTATTATAAACAATTTACACATAGTTTGAAGTTTTTTCTCTCTGTCTAATTAATATACTGATTTAATATTCATTTGTTATCAGGAGAAATCCAGGCAACAGTGAACATTCTGAGTTTCTGTTCACAATCAAGATTCAGAGTTCCTTAGGAAATAGAATGTTCATATTCATTTTGAAAATTTCAGTCATTTGAAAAGTAATTTTTAAAAATAACAGATGATTTTGATTTTCTGCAATCATGGAAAGCATTGGTCACAAGGAAGCAGTTTAAGGTGCTGTGAGGCTGCATGAATCTTACTCTCTGCATTATCAGAGACAACATCAGTACATGAAGGACAAGCAAGAAGGAAGCAGAGCCCAGAAGATGGATTGAACAGCTTTCTTCATAGGCAGGTAACCCAGGAAGCATATTTAGAAGCAAAATTCTGAACGAGGCTTTCAGTTTTGCAAGAGTACATTGGTGAGGTGAGCTTTCTTACTTGCACAGTCATGTCCAACTCTTTGGGACTGTTCAGATTGTAGCCCACCAGGCTCCTCTGTCCATGGGATTTTCTAGGCAAGAATACTGGAGTGGGTCGCCATTTCCTCCTCAGAGGAATCTTCCTGAGCCAGAGACTGAACCCGCACCTCCTGTGTATCCTGCATAGAAGGCTGATTCTTTGCCCACTGAGCCATCAGGGAAGCCCAGGATGGAGTTAGAATTCAGTCTTTTAGAGTTTTCCTTTGTGATTTTCATAATAAGTCATGTTAGAACTCCATTATGATTATTAGATATATTGATTCAATAGATTGATTCTATTCTGTAATACTTCTTTTGAATGATTTCATATAATAATGATCTGGAATAAAGTTACCTACTTGAAGATTAAATATCCTTAGACATTAATTTCAAAGGTAATGATCTGGGGATAGTTTCATGGGAAGAGATATATAAATCTGGTAATAGTTTTATTTGTATGTTCTCTAAACATTGTGTGTTAATTAAAAGATGAGGTAACACCTGTAGACCTTGACTGAGTGACCCTCAAGAACATGAACAAATGCTGTAATAAGTAAACCTTGACTTTAAGTTCAGGGTTTTTTTGTTCACAGGTGGGCTTAGGCACCCTATCATGTTTGCTGGCCATTTAGAAGCCATCTTCTGTTAATTTTTTTGTTGATATTTTATTGCATATTTCACACTTTTATATTTATCTTTTCTTCATTAGATGATAACTCTCTATATCATCGAATATGTAAGTCTTTCTTCAAACATTTCGTCTACTGCTGTTTGGTATCATTTCCTAAATCCTTAAAAAACATGAAATTGTCAAGTAAACCTATATGAGTTTTCAAGGATTGGTTAAGAATATTCTTCCAACCCTAGAATGAAGATGTGTATCTCCTTTATGAAATAGTAGCAAATATAAAGTAAATCTTGCTTTACCTTTTTATTAAACTTTTAATCAATTTTTTATTTTTAATAGATATTAGCTATATGTACAATAATTAGCTTCCAGATGGAAAGCTCACAGTGACACCTCATTTATTTAATGATGTATCCTTTTCCCACAAATGTCTCTAATTAATTGCTTCTCCATTAGTGTACAAGATTTTGAGTTTAAGGATGATGTTTTAATAAGCCTTGATCATGTTAATAATATCTGAAAATATAAGAACCATACTGCTCATTTGCTGAATGAATGAACAAATTATCATAAGACATCAGAACGTCAGTCGGGATAATTATATTTATAGGAAATGTTGTCCTAAACTCTGAAATAAAAGATACAGAAAGACCTATGGAACAAAGGAACAATGTAACTGAGTTTGTCCTCTTGGGGCTCACTCAGAGCCCCCAGGGCCAGAAAACATTATTTGTCATCTTCTTGCTCATCTACCTTGTGACCATAGTGGGCAATCTCCTCATTGTCCTGACTGTGGTGTCCAGCCCAACCCTGGATGTCCCTATGTACTTCTTTCTTGGCAACTTATCATTTATGGATGCTGTTTATTCTACTACAGTCACCCCAAATATGATTATAGACTTATTCTACGTGAAAAAAACCATTTCATTCCAAGCTTGCATGATCCAACTTTTAACAGAGCACTTATTTGGTGGTGCTGAGATTTTACTCCTGGTTGTCATGGCCTATGACCGCTACGTGGCCATCTGCAAACCTTTGCATTATATGACAATCATGAATCAACGGGTGTGTATTCTGTTACTGCTGTTAGCCTGGACTGGTGGGTTTTTACATGCCATCATTCACATTCTCTTTGTTTACAACCTCCCCTTCTGTGGTCCCAATGTCATTGACCACTTCGGATGTGACATGTACCCCTTGTTAAAACTGGCCTGCACTGACATTCATATTATTGGCTTCACGGTGCTGGCTAATGACGGGGCCATCTGTGTGGTCCTCTTCACACTCTTACTCATCTCCTATGGGGTCATCCTGTGCTCCCTGAAGAATCTTAGCCAGGAAGGGAGACACAAAGCCTTGTCCACCTGTGGCTCCCACATCACTGTGGTGGTCCTCTTCTTTGTGCCCTGTATTTTTCTGTATGTGAGACCTCCTTCCACCTTACCCATTGATAAATCCCTGGCTGTATTTTACACCATTGTCACCCCTATGTTGAACCCTCTAATCTATACTCTGAGAAATGAAGAGATGCAAAATGCCATGAAAAAGCTATGGATCAGAAGAAGAAAATGAGGCCATAGGGGAATATGTCACCCATTTTCAATGAAAAATTGCTCTTCTCAGGAAAGCAATGTGTGATTCTTTAACTGTAGTATCTCCTTAGGCTAAATAACTTGGGTATGATGAAAAACATGTCTTATTGAATAATTTGAATGGTCAAAATATACTTTAATATTTTCAAAATTTCCTACTTCAAAATATATATTTGTTTGAAATGCATTTTTATGATTTCCATGATTTATTGGGGGAAGTTCATATAGTTTTCAGGTATAAAATGTCACTTTGAGACTATAGATTTATGTTTTATATGATGAGTTAAGCTATATAGTTAACACTGTTAATTTATTATATTAGAGGAAAATTTTACCATATTTCTCTCTAAAATAATGCAATCTTTTTCAGAATTAATAGGGTTTATTATAGATTTCAGAAAAAAATAACTAAAAATATAAATTCCTCCACACACAAACACACTTATTAATATTTGGAGTATGGATGCAATTTTTCTATCTGCAAGATACTTTATTTATACATCATTTTGTTTCTATTGCTTAACATCTTAAGATTGAAGAATAATGTTTCAAAGATTTAAATTTAATACCTTTGGCGGATTCCTGTTGATATATTGCAAAACTAATTCAATATTGTAAAGTAAAAAAATAAAATTAAAAAAAGAAAAAAAAACCAAGGACATGTTTATAAAAATAATCTAAAGGAATGAAATTTTATGTAGAATAAAACCAAATCTTAATTTTCCAATTGTTATAATTATAAGTGTTTTAAAATAAATGTGCTATTTTAATATTTTTTGCTTTTATATTTCTATTACCATATCACTTTTGAAAAATTCCATTTCCTTCAAGTGATTTCATACACTTTAACCACTTTTCAAAAAATAACTTAAAAACACTTTATGAAAGTGAAAGTCATGTCTGACTCTTTGTGACCCCATGGAATGTAGTTCATGGAATTCTCCAGGCCAGAATACTGGAGTGGGTAGCTGTTCCCTTCTCCAGAAGATCTTCCCAACTCAGGAATCGAACCCAGATCTTTCCCGCATTACAGACAGATTCTTTACTAGTTGAGCCACCAGGAAAGTCCAAAAACACTTTATATTTTAATCCACCTAGAATTTATTTTCATTTGTCATGGGCAAACACGTCAGCCTATTTTCCCTAAAGAGGGAAGTAGTCCGTCAACATGACGATCCATGTCACACAGCTTGAAAAGCTCCTGCTTAGTAGGTCATGTTTTACACCATCTGAGATGTTCAGTTCTGGGGCACCTTCTCCTCTGTCCATCCCCTCTCTCACATTTCCCTTATCTCTAAACTTTAGGGTCATTTTGTAAAGTTTGAAAATTTCCATAAAAGCATATTTAGCACGTCATTGCTAAATATGGTTAGGCTCTTCCTTCTCTAGGGGATCTTCCTGACCCTGGGATTGAACCCAGGTCTCCCAGATTGCAGGTGAATTCTTTACCAGCTGAGCCACAAGGGAAGCCCAAGGATACTGGAGTGGGTAGCCTATCCCTTCTCCAGGGAATCTTCCTGACCCAGGAATCGCACTGGGGTCTCCTACATGCAGGCAGATTCTTCACCAACTGGAAGTCCAGCATGGCATAGCACAACATAGTTATTCTGAGGAAACTGGCATGTTTTAGTATTTTGTTTTCCTATCTAGAATAAATACATATTGTGAAGGATTAAATGATAGCTCAAGAAAAGTTGTAATCATCTCCTAAAAGTGAAGACAAATCTTGCTTTTTGGCTTCTTTTTTGAAAAAGAGGATTTTTTTTAATATACATTTGATTCATGTTTTCAATCAACTGTTGGTCAGAAAGTTCTTAGTGTCTTTTGCTGGCCTGAACTAAAGCACAATTTTCTTTTTTTAATATAAATTTATTTATTTTAATTGGAGGCTAATTACTTTACAACATTGTATTGGTTTTGCCATACATCAATTTTCAAAGCCATGGGCATATGTCTGTATCCAAACATTCATCGGTCTGTGCTTGGCAATACACAACTGCGTATGCTTCTACACTCTCAGATCTGTATCCAACCTCGTGTGATTGTGACCACTTGTGTATACATATTCAATATTACATAGTCTGTATTGCATGTATTCATCTGTATGTAAAAACAATCAGGTATATATAAAACAATACATTGATCAGTACTTGATTATCAATAAGGATCCATTTGTTTATGTATATGTTTTGGTATAATCACACACAGGCATGCATCTTTCCATTCACTGCCCTGTATCTGATCATATACATTTAGGCAGAATGTGTCTGAATGATTCTCCTGTTCCAAGTGGCATGAATCAAGGGCATTCTATGGTAATCAGCATATTGCTGGGCTTTTAAGGAGGGTCCAAGGTGGCTGCACCTGCATGATGGTGCCTTGGTAGGGATGGCTGTAAGATGGGGCCCTCTGGGTCGTTTTTGTTTTCCATGTAGATACAGGGCTTTGTAGACAGTGTCTAACAAGGGAAGTTGCCGGCTTGTAAAAGAGTCATCTCAGGACTCTCAGAGGGTGAAGGTAAAAACTTTCATTTTATTTAATTCTCCTCTCATGATATCAGCCTGAAGTCCCAGATCTCAAGTTCTAAATCCAGACTGCTTCCATATGTTGCAGGAAACAATCAACAAAATGAAAAGGCAATCTGAAGAATTAGAGAAAATATTTGCAAATCACATATTCATAAGGAGTTAATATCTAAAATATATAAGGAATTTCTACAACTAAATAACATAAAAACAAATAACCTGATTTAAAAATGGGAAAGGAACTGAATAGATATTTCTCCAGTGAAAATATAGGAAGGGCCACAGGCACATGAGAGGGTGCTTGACATCACTAATCATCAGAGAAATGCACTCATAACAAAAAAGAGATCGCCTTTCATCTGTTAGGATGGCCATATGAGATCTATATGAGACAAAAAAGTTTGGTGAGGATGTAGAGAAAAATGGAACTATACTATTAATGGGAATATAACTTTTTCAGTCACTACAGTGAACATTAGGGAGGTTTCTCAAGCAACTAAAAACAAAATCATTGTATTGTGCAATCCTGCTTTTGTGTATATATTCAAGAATATGAAATCAGGAATGATATGAAATCAGGAATCTGAAGGGTCATCTCTACTCCTATGCTCATTGCAGCATTATTCTCAATAACCAAGACCTGGAAATAACCAAATGCATATTGATAGATTAATGGATTATAATATATATATAATATATATATATACATATAATATATATAATATAATATATATAATATATATATTCATGCCAGGCTTCAGCAATATGTGAACCGTGAACTTCCTGATGTTCAAGCTGGTTTTAGAAAAAGAGATCAAATTGCCAACATCCGCTGGATCATGGAAAAAGCAAAAGAGTTCCAGAAAAACATCTATTTCTGCTTTATTGACTATGCCAAAGCCTTTGACTGTGTAGATCACAATCAACTGTGGAAAATTCTGAAAGAGATGGGAATACCAGACCACATGATCTGCCTCTTGAGAAATCTGTATGCAGGTCAGGAAGCAACAGTTAGAACTGGTCATGGAACAACAGACTGGTTCCAAATAGGAAAAGGAGTACGTCAAGGCTGTATATTGTCACCATGTTTATTTAACTTATATGCAGAGTACACCATGAGAAATGCTGGACTGGAAGAAACACAAGTTGGAATCAAGATTTCTGGGAGAAATATCAATAACCTCAGATATGCAGATGACACCACCCTTATGGCAGAAAGTGAGAAGAGGGGCTCAAAAGCCTCTTGATGAAAGTGAAAGTGGAGAGTGAAAAGGTTGGCTTAAAGCTCAACATTCAGAAAACAAAGATCATGGCATCCGGTCCCATCACTACATGGGAAATAGATGGAGAAACAGTGGAAACAGTGTCAGACTTTCTTTTCTGGGCTCCAAAGTCACTGCAGATGGTGACTGCAGCCATGATATTAAAAGACACTTACTCCTTGGAAGGAAAGTTATGACCAACCTAGATAGCATATTCAAAAGCAGAGACATTACTTTGCTAACAAAGGTTTGCCTAGTCAAGGCTATGGTCTTTCTTGTGGTCATGTATGGATGTGAGAGCTGGACTGTGAAGAAGGCTGAGCGCCGAAGAATTGATGCTTTTGAACTGTGGTGTTGGAGAAGACTCTTGAGAGTCCCTTGGACTGCAAGGAGATCCAAGCAGTCCATTCTGAAGGAGATCAGCCCTGGGATTTCTTTGGAAGGAATGATGCTAAAGCTGAAACTCCAGTATTTTGGCCACCTCATGCTAAGAGTTCATTCATTGGAGAAGACTCTGATGCTGGGAGGGATTTGGGGGTAGGAGGAGAAGGGGACGCCAGAGGATGAGATGGCTGGATGGCATCACTGACTAGATGGATGTGCGTCTGAGTGACCTCCGGGAGTTGGTGATGGACAGGGAGGCCTGGCGTGCTGCAGTTCATGGGGTCGCAGAGTCAGACACGAGTGAGTGACTGATCTGATCTGATATTCATGTATATATATATAATGGATTTTCACTCAGCAATATGAAAGAAGGGAATCCTGAAATTTGTCAAAACATAAAGGAACTTTAATGGTACTATGCCAAGTAAAATAACCAGAAATAGAAGAACAAATACTCAATGATCTCACTTTTACGTGAAATTAAAAAAACACAAACTCAGATGCAGAGAGAAGAATGTTGACTGCCAAGGACTGGAGGATGAGGGTTAAAAAGTGCCATTCAGTTCAGTTCAGTTCAGTCACACAGTCGTGTCCGACTCTGCGACTTCATGAGCCGCAGCACACCAGGCCTCCCTGTCTATCACCAACTCCTGGAGTTTGCCCAAACTCATGTCCATAGAGTTGGTAATACCATCCCAACATCTCATCCTCTGTTGTCCCCTTCTCCTCCCGCCCTCAGTCTTTCCCGTCATCAGGGTCTTTTCAAATGAATCATCTCTTTGCATCAAGTGGCCAAATATTGGAGTTTCAGCTTCAACATCAGTCCTTCCAATGAACACCCAGAACTGATCTCCTTTAGGATGGACTTGTTGGATCTCCTTGCAGTCCAAGGGACTCTCAAGTGTCTTCTCCAACACCACAGTTCAAAAGCATCAATTCTTCAGTGCTCTGCTTTCTTCACAGTCCAGCTGTCACATCCATACATGATCACTGGAAAAACCATAGCCTTGACTAGACAGACCTTTGTTGGCAAAGTAATGTCTCTGCTTTTCAATATGCTGTCCAGGTTGGTCATAACTTTCCTCCCAAGGGGTAAATGTCTTTTAATTTCATGGCTGTAATCACCATCTGCAGTGATTTTGGAGCCTGAAAAATAAAGTCAGCCACTGTTTCCCCATCTATTTGTCATGAAATGATGGGACCAGATGCCATGATCTTAGTTTTCAGAATGCTGAGCTTTAAGCCAACTTTTTCACTCTCCTCTTTCACTTTCATCAAGAGGCCCTTTAGTTCTTCTTCACTTTCTGCCATAAGGGTGGTGTCATCTGCATATCTGAGGTTATTGATATTTCTCCCGGCAATCTTGATTCCAGATTGTGCTTCCTCCAGCCCAGCATTTCTCATGATGTGCTCTGCACAGAAGTTAAATAAGCAGGGTGACAATATACAGCCTTGACGTACTCCTTTTCCTATTTGGAACTCGTCTATTGTTCCATGTCCAGTTCTAACTGCTGCTTCCTGACCTGCATACAAGTTTTTCTAGAGCCAGGTCAGGTTGTCTGGTATTTCCATCTCTTTCAGAATTTTCCACAGTTTATTTTGATCCACATAATCAAAGGCTTTGGCATAGGCAGTAAAGCAGAAATAATTTTTTTTCTGGAACTTTTAGAATGTTATTAAACAGGAGTGCAATTTCAGATGAGTAATGACCCAATATGAAGATTTAATTTCTATCATGATCTGTATATTTTCATATTTGATCATCAGAGAGCCCTTCCCATATCTCTCACCTGACACTAACAGCAGCTCCCAAAGGCAGGCATTATTGTGTTTATTCCCATTTCACAGACATAGAAAAATGAGATTCAGAAAAGTTCAATATCTACCCAGTATAATAGACAGACCTAGTATTCAAATCTTCATTCTTCTAACTCCAAATTTGATACTCATTCAAATACTTCAAAGGATATCAGTTAATAGACTGCATTCATCACAATGTCTCTTTTTTTTACTGGTTGAATATTTTTTCTGTTACAATTACACACTTGTATAGTGTGTTTGTGTACATAAGCATTCAGTTTTAAGAAAACTGTGTGACCTACTAACATCTAGAATGATAAGGAATATAAAAGAGAAAGAAGATGCTTGCCAGGTACATACCTGATATACCTAATATATAAAATTATATTAAATTTCTTTTTCTGTTGAGTAAAAGCTATTAGTAATTATAAAAGTTAATTGTACTATTTTTAACTTTGTCACAAAAACAAAATTTGATAAAATTAAGATGCAGTACTTTAATTTTACAGAAAAATGGAGGATTTGCTGCTAAGTCACTTCAGTCGTGTCCGACTCTGTGTGACCCCATAGACGGCAGGCCACCAGGCTCCCCCATCCCTGGGATTCTCCAGGCAAGAACACTGGAGTGGGTTGCCATTGCCTTCTCCAGTGCATGAAAGTGGAAAGTGAAAATTGAAAGTGAAGTTGCTCAGTCATGCCTGACCTCAGCAACCCCATGAACTGCAGCCTACCAGGCTCCTCCGTCCATGGGATTTTCCAGGCAGAAGTACTGGAGTGGGGTGCCATTGCCTTCTCCGAATGGAGGATCAGAATGGATAAATAATTGGATCACAGAACATATAAGTTGGCTTTGAGCCCAGATACTCTTATTCTATGACCTGTGTTTTTTCTATTATATCTAATTTCTTGGGGTCAGTGTTTGATAATGATTTGCTATATAATTTTTATTTACATATCATACGGATTGACACTTCATTAGTTTAACTATTATTAGTAGAAGTTAAAATACACATTTTACTGTGGATACACAGTAAAATGTATCCATAAAGCAATTTCAGCATTAAAATTTGAAAACTGAAATAGGAGATTATTTATAAGAAACATCAAAAAAAGAAAGAAAAGAAACAGGATCCATTATTTCACAGTTAAAGAAATTACTTCTCAGCTGAACAACTTACCTAACTTATAAGACTTTGCTGTTGATTAATTTTGACTCTTTTTTAAAATGAAGTATGACATGAATCCACCACGGATGTACGTGTGTTCCCCATCCTGAACCCCTCTCCCACCTCCCTCCCCATCCCATCCCTCTGGGTCACCCCAGTGTACCAGTGTATGGCAAAACCACAACAATATTGTAAAGTAACTAGCCTCCAATTAAAATAAATTTATATTAAAAAATGAAGTATGTTACCAAAATACAAATGTGTATATATGCCATAAATGTGTTTATAGTTTCTTCTTTTGACAGAGACATCCAGTCTTCCACTTCATGGGTACCACATGTTCTATTGAAAAAATCAATAGACTCCATGATGTAACAATATTTAGCAAGCATATTTTTGTTAGGAAAACATTATATTGAGTAAGAAAACTAGTTTCAGAATCAGGAGACATGAGTTTTGTTTCACATTATTGCATTCTACAATCTTAAGTAACTTCCCTCTATCTAAAAGTTAATTTACTTGGAGAAATTGGAAGTTGTGTCCAAGTTCTTTGGTTTTGCCTAAGCCCTTCTGTTTATTGATGTGAATACTGTCATATTTGTTTCTACTTCAATTTGAAGGAACATTGAAAGATTTATGAGACCACATCCCAGAACTTTTCAATTTCTGGTAAACAACCTAGACGCCTTTCTGGGATCAATGGATTTTGGTTTGGGCTTATATCACAGGGTCACAGAGAGTCAGGCTCGACTTAATGACTGAACCACAACAGTACAACATGGGCTCTGTCCTGAGAGCCTTGGTGTTCTGAGAACATGTTTCTCTATCTACTGAAATGTATGAGGTTGCCCATATGATTATTCTGGCAGGTATTGGGCTTTGTAAAATTAGTCCCTGAAACTACCAAACGTCAAAACATACTTCAACTATTTTCTGATGAACTATGATATGACCCATACATAACATTTTTTGTTTTCATTCTAGCTTACCCTTCAAGTTTGAGAATCAGTGTTGCTGTCTCTCCAGGGTTTTAAAACACTGTTTTTGGATTTGTATTCTGGAAACAAACTTTTCTGGTATAGCTCTAAGAACTCTTCTTTTGCAAAATTATTTTTATGGGCAATCTTCACTGATTTGGGGCTTCCCTGGTGGCTCAGAGGGTAAAGCGTCTGCCTGCAATGCAGGAGACCCGGGTTTGATCCCTGAGTCGGGAAGATCCCCTGGAGAAGGAAATGGCAATCCACTCCAGTACTCTTGCCTGGAAAATCCCATGGACAGAGGAGCCTGGTAGACTATTGGGTCACAAAGAGTCAGACATGACTGAGCGACTTCACTTACTTACTTTCACTGACTTAGACCTAATTTCATATGGCTCAGATGGTAAAGAATCTGCTTGCAATGTGGGAGACCTGAGTTGGATCCCTGGGTCAGGAAGATCCCCTGGAAAAAGGAATCGTAACCCACTTGAGTATTTTTGCCTGGAGAATTCCATAAACAGAGCAGCCTGGGGACTACAGTTCATGGGGTGGTAAAGAATCAGACATGCCTGCGCGCCTAACAAACACTTTCACTTTCCACTCTCTTTCCCTTTTGTGCTTCTCTAGGGCTTTAGGAGCTGGGCTAAACAGAAGTAGGGGTTCTAAGGCAATCTCTTTGCCTGGTATGTTAGCTCTTTAAATGGAAACTGGGTGAGCCCTTAATGGATCATAGTGAGTAGATTTCAGTCTATTATGAGGTTCAGAATGATGACTTTTTCAGTACTTGCTAATTCTCTAATCTCACTCTAGTTTCAGAGCTGAAAGAAGAGTTCAAGAAACTTTCATATTTCAGCAAAATCCATATTTATCATAGTTCTTTAGATAGGTTCAAATCCTCATTCAAACTGTTTCTGGCATCTGGCTTCACAAATATAATTGCAGAACTATAATAATAAAATGTCCAGCCAACCTAGTAATAGGTTTAGTTACATGGTTTCAGTTTTCTTAATTACTTTTCCTTCATGGTGCCTGCTGTTCACCGTGATTACATTCTCTGGAACCCATCCACAGTTATGTCCAGTTTATGTTTCTCTTTAAAGAAAGCATATTTGAATATTTTGAGTAAGTGTGTATATATATATATATATATGAATATCAGTGCATTGAATTCAGTTGAATTGAATTAAATCTATTTACAAAATAATGTCAAACTTTGGAATTTCTTTCTTTTTGTAGATAATTGCAAAGGGTCTTAAAGTTGGTGGTAGCACAAACGTGTCATGCCTGTTTAGTTGTAAAACATAATTTAAAGGCAGAAGCCCTGACCCAGGATGTAATAATATGATTCTTCACTTTCCCTTGGTAAATGGTGTTCCTATTCACTTTTTCATGCTTCCTTGCTATAAACTGTGAATGTCATTGACCATTTTTAATATTGCATAAAGATATTATAGGACTAAATTTAAATGCATTTTACCATTTTTTAATATAACTGAAGAATGAGATTACTTTCATCATTAATATGTTAATCTAATTATAGAATTGGCACAATAAAAAAGCACTTTGAGGAAGTATTATAAACTTTTTCTAATATAAGTGCTAATATTATAAATGGGTTCATAATTATCACCTAACATACATATGGAAACAATATTTATAAATTGTGATTAACATGAACAGTTCAGTTAAGTTCAGTTCAGTTGCTCAGTCGTGTCCGACTCTTTGCGACCCCATGAAACACAGCACTTCAGGCCTCCCTGTCCATCACCAACTCCCAGAGTTCATTCAAAAACGTCCATCGTGTCAGTGATGCCATGCAGCCATCTCATCCTCTGTCCTCCCCTTTTCCTCCTGCTCCAATCTCTCCCAGCATCACAGTCCTCCAATGAGTCAACTCTTGGCATGAGGTGGCCAAAGTACTGGAGTTTCAGCTTTAGCATCATTCCTTCCAAAGAACATTCAAGGCTGATCTCCTTTAGAATGGACTGGTTGGATCTCCTTGCAGTCCAGGGGATTCTCAAGATGGTTAATTCAAACAAGTTGTGTTGATTGCTTTTAATAAAAGAATATTTAAAAAAAAAGTCTTCTCCAACACACAGTTCAAAAGCATCAATTCTTCAGCACTCAGCTTTCTTCACAGTCCAACTCTCACATCCATACATGACTACTGGAAAAACCATAGCCTTGACTAGACGGACCTTTGTTGGCAAAGTAATGTCTCTGCTTTTGAACATGCTATCTGCTGCTGCTAAGTTGCTTCAGTTGTGTCCAACTCTGTGCAACCCAAAAGACAGCAGCCCAGCTGGCTCCCCAGTCCCTGGGATTCTCCAGGCAAGGACAATGGAGTGGGTGGCCAGTTCCTTCTCCAATGCATGAAATTGAAAAGTGAACTTGAAGTCACTGAGTCGTGTCTGACTCTTAGCGACCACATGAACTGCAGCCCAAGAGGTTCCTCCGTCCATGGGATTTTCCAGGCAAGAGTAATGGAGTGGGGTGCCATTGCCTTCTTAGATATGCTATCTAGGTTGGTCATAACTTTCCTTCCAAGGAGTAAGCGTCTTTTAATTTCATGGCTGCAGTCACCATCTGCAGTGATTTTGGAGCCCAGAAAAAGAAAGTCTCACACTGTTTCCACTGTTTTGCTATTTATTTCCCATGAAGTGACGAACAGATGCCATGATCTTTGTGTTCTTAATGTTGAGCTTTAAGACAACTTTTCCACTCTCTTCTTTCACTTTCATCAAGAGACTTTTTAGTTCTTCTTCACTTTTTGCCATAAGGGTGGTGTCATCTGCATATCTGAGGTTATTGATAATTCTCCCGGAAATCTTGTCTCCAGCTTGTGCTTCTTCCAGCCCAGCGTTTCTCATGATGTACTCTGCATATAAGTTAAATAAGCAGGGTGACAATATACAGCCTTGACGTACTCCTTTTCCTATTTGGAACCAGTTTGCTGTTCCATGTCCAGGTCTTACTGTTGTTTCCTGACCTGCATATAGGTTTCTCAAGAGGCAGGTCAGATGGTCTGGTATTCCCATCTCTTTCAGAATTTTCCACAGTATATTGTGATCTACCAGTAAAAGACTTTGCCATAGTCAATAAAGCAGAAATAGATGTTTTTCTGGAACTCTTTTGCTTTTTCCATGATCCAGCAGATGTTGGCAATTTGATCTCTGGTTCCTCTGCCTTTTCTGAAACCAGCTTGAACATCTGGAAGTTCATGGTTCACATATTGCTGAAGCCAGGCTTGAAGAATTTTAAGCATTACTTTACTAGCATGTGAGATGAGTGCAATTGTGCAGTAGTTTTAGCATTATTTGCACTGCCTTTCTTTGGGATTGGGATGAAAACTGACCTTTTCCAGTCCTGTGGCCACTGCTGAGTTTTCCAAATTTACTGGCATATTGAGTGCAGCACTTTCACAACATCATCTTTTAGGATTTGAAATAGTTCAACTGGAATTCCATCACCTCCATGAGCTTTGTTGGTAGTGATGCTTTTAAGGCCCACTTGACTTCACATTCCAGGATGTCTGGCTCATGTGAGTGATCACACCATTGTGATTATTTGGGTCATGATGATCTTTTTTGTACAGTTCTTCTGTGTATTCTTGCCACCTCTTCTTAATACCTTCTGCTTTTGTTAGGTGCATACCATTTCTGTATTTTATCGAGCCCATCTTTGCATGAAATGTTCCCTTGGTATCTCTCATTTTCTTGAAGAGAGTTCTCGTCTTTCCCATTCTGTTGTTTTCCTCTGTTTCTTTGCACTGATCACTGAGGAAGGCTTTCTTATCTCTCCTTGCTATTCTTTGGAACTCTGCATTCAAATGGGTATATCTTTCCTTTTCTCCTTTGCTTTTCACTTCTCTTCTTTTCACAGAAATTTATAAGTCCTCCTCAGACAGCTATTTTGCTTTTTTTGCATTTATTTTCTATGGGGATGGTCTTGCTCCTGTCTCCTGAACAATGTCATGAACTTCCATTCATAGTTCTTCAGGCACTCTGTCTATCAGATGTAGTCCTTTAAATCTATTTCTTAATTCCATTGTATAATCATAAAGGATTTGATTTAGGTTGTACCTGAATGGTATGGTGGTTTTCCCCTTTCTTCAATTTAAGTCTGAATTTGGCAATAAGGTGTTCATGATGTGAACTACAGTCAGCTCCTGCTCTTGTTTTTGCTGACTGTATAGAGCTTCTCTGTATTTGACTGCAAAGAATATAATAAATCTGACCTCGGTGTTGGCCATCTGATGATGTCCATATGTAGAGTCTTCTCTTGTGTTGTTGGAAGGGGATGTTTGCTATGACCAGTGCGTTCTCCTGGTAAAATTCCATTAGCTTTTGCCCTGCTTCATTTTGTATTCCAAGGCCAAATTTGCCTGTTATTCCAGGTTTTTCTTGACTTCTTACTTTTCCATTCCGGTCCCCTGTAAAGAAAGGGACATCTTTTTGGGTGTTCAAGAACGTCTTGTATGTCTTCACAGAACCATTCAACTTCTGGTTCTTCAGCATTACTGGTCAGAGTACATACTTGGATTACCATGATATTGAATGGTTTACGTTGGAAATGAATAGAGATCATTCTGTTGTTTTTGAGATTGCATCCAAGTAGGCATCTGGTCCCATCACTACATGGGAAATAGATGGAGAAACAGTGGAAACAGTGTCAGACTTGATTTTTCTGGGCTCCAAAATCACTGCAGATGGTGACTGCAGCCATGAAATTAAAAGACACTTACTCCTTGGAAGGAAAGTTATGACCAACCTAGATAGCATATTCAAAAGCAGAGACATCACTTTGCCAACAAAGGTTCGCCTAGTCAAGGCTATGGTCTTTCCTGTGGTCATGTATGGATGTGAGAGCTGGACTGTGAAGAAGGCTGAACGCTGAAGAATTGATGCTTTTGAACTGTGGTGTTGGAGAAGACTCTTGAGAGTCCCTTGGACTGCAAGGAGATCCAACCGGTCCATTCTGAAGGAGATCAGCCCTGGGATTTCTTTGGGAGGAATGATGCTAAAGCTGAAACTCCAGTACTTTGGCCACCTCATGCGAAGAGTTGACTCATTAGAGAAGACTCTGATGCTGGGAGGGATTGAGGGCAGGAGGAGAAGGGGACGACAGAGGATGAGATGGCTGGATGGCATCACTGACTCGATGAATGTGAGTCTGAGTGACCTCCAAGAGCTGGTGATGGATAGGGAGGCCTGGCGTGCTGCAGTTCATGGGGTCGCAAAGAGTCGGACACGACTGAGCGACTGATCTGATCTGACTGCATTTCAGACTCTTGTTGACTATGTTGGCTATTCCCTTTCTTCTAAGGGATTCTTCCCCACAGTAGTAGATATAATGGTCATCTGAGTTAAATTCACCCATTCCAGTCCATTTTAGTTTGCTGATTCCTAAAATGTCGACGTTCACTCTTGCTATCTCCTGTTTGACCACTTCCAATTTGCTCTTATTTCATGGACCTACCATTCTAGATTCCTATGCAATATTGCTCTGTACAGCATTGGACCTTGCTTCCATCACCAGTCCCATCCACAACTGGGTATTTTTTTGCTTTGGCTCCATCTCTTTGTTGTTTCTAGAGTTATTTCTGCACTGATCTTCAGTAGCATGTTGGGCACCTACTGACCTGAGGAGTTCATCTTTCCAGGTCCTTCCTATCTTTTTGCATTTTGATACTGTTCACGGGGTTCTCAAGGCAAGAATAAGGAAGTGGTTTGCCAGTCCCTTCTCCAGTGGACCACATTTTGTCAGAACTCTCCACCATGACCCATCTGTCTTGGGTGGCCCTACACAGCATGGCTTAGTTTCATTAGATAAGGCTGTGGTCCATGTGATTAGATTGGTTAGTTTTCTGTGATTGTGGTTTCAGTTTGTCTGCCCTCTGATGTCCTCTCTAAGGGCCTACCATCTTACTGGGGTTTCTCTTGCCTTGAACGTGGGGTATCTCTTTATGCTTGCTCCAGAAAGTGCAGCCACTGCTCCTTACCTTGGACATGAGATATTTCCTCACGGCCTCCGCTACTGACCTTGGATGTGGGATATCTCCTCTTGGCTGCTTGCCTGGCTTTGTATAAAATATTTTTGAATTGAATTGAATTTTCTTACCAAACAATTTTAATATCAGTTTTATCTCTTTTACTAGATAATTATAATGGGCCTTGCAGTTGGTGGCAATATATGAGTACCATGATACTTTAGTCATAAAAACATAATTTAAAAATAATAGTCCTGTCCCAGGATTTAATGGCCTGGTTTCTTATCTCTCCATGGTAGTTGTGTTCCTATTCCCTTTCTTATGTTTTGCTATATAAATTCTGAATGTTATTTCCTACCCTTAATACCTATATGGATATTATAGGATTACATTTAAATCACAAAAGCATTTTATCATTTCTGAATATAATTGAAAAATAGATTTATATTCACCATTATCATATTCATCTATTTCCACAATTGACAGAAGAAACAACTACTTTGAAGAAGTACCATAAAATTTAGCTGTTATGTAGCACTAAATTTATACTGAGGTTCATAATTATCACAACATATAGCTGAATGCAATATTTAGAAATTATGACTACTGTGAATGGTCATTAATGTTGTTTTGCAGTGTCCTAGTCTTTGCTATCCCATGGACTCTAGCCCTCCAGGTTTCTCTGTCCATGAGATTTCCTAGGCAAAGTTACTGGAATGGGTTGCCTTTCCTTTTCCGGGGGATTTTCCTGACCCAAGGATTGAACACATCTCCTGTACTGGCAGACTGACTCTTTACTGCTGAGGCAACAGAGAAGCCTGTCACGAACGGTAGATCAGTTAAAATAAAATTATTGTTCAGTCACTAAGCTGTGTCTGACTCTTTGCTAGTCCATTGCCTACAGCATGCCAGGCTTCCCTGTCTTTCACTGTCTCTGGGAGTTTGCTCAGATTTTTGTTCATTGACTAGGTGATGCTATCTAACTATCTCTTCAAAATAAAATAATGTAATAAATATTTTAAAATCTGATAGTAATGCATGCAAACATTTTATTTATTTATTTATTTTTACTTTGGTTTTGCCGTACATCAACATGAATCTGCCAAGGGTGTACACGTGTTCCCAATCCTGAACCCCCTACCACCTCCCTTCCCATATCATCCCGCTGGGTCATCCCAGTGCACCAGCCCCAAGCTTCCTGTATCCTGCATCGAACCTGGACAGGCAATTCATTTCATATATGATATTATACATGTTTCAATGCCATTCTCCCAAATCATCCCACCCTCTCCCTCTCCCACAGTCCAAAAGACTATTCTATACATCTGTGTCTCTTTTGCTGTCTCGCATACAGGGTTGTCATTACCATCTTTTTAAATTCCATATATATGCGTTAGTATACTGTATTGATGTTTTTCTTTCTGGCTTACTTCACTCTGTACAATCAACTCCAGTTTCATCCACCTCATTAGAACTGATGCAAATGTATTCCTTTTAATGGCTGAGTAATACTCCATTGTGTATATGTACCACAGCTTTCTTTATCCATTCCTGTGCTGATGGACATCTAGGTTGCTTCCATGTCTTGGCTATTTTAAACAGTGCTGTGATGAACATTGGGGTACACGTGTCTCTTTCAATTCTGGTTTCCTCAGTGTGTATGCCCAGCAGTGGGATTGCTGGGTCGTATGGCAGTTCTATTTCCAGTTTTAAAGTTGCAGGATATAAAATCAACACACAGAAATCCCTTGCATTCCTATACACTAATAATGAGAAAATAGAAAGAGAAATTAAGGAAAAAGTTGCATTCACCATTGCAACGAAAAGTATAAAGTACTGAGGTATATATCTACCTAAAGATACTAAAGACCTATATATAGAAAACTATGAGCATTTAATTTAAAAGTACCAAATACTCAGACTCTGCATTTAAGCTCATTTACTATCAAATAATCAAGTCCATAAGTTTTCAACTTGTTGCTATGTTTTTCTTTTGTGACTATGTTTTACAGAATGTGCCCAAATGCAGGAGACCTGGTATCAATTTCTATGTTGGGAAGATCCTCTGGAGTAGGAAATGGCAACCTGCTCTAGGACTCTTGCCTGAAGAATCCCATGGACAGTGAAGTCTGATTGGCTACAGTCCAAGGGGTCACAAAGAGTTAGACATGACTAACCCTTTTCAATTTATTTACACATAGACTTAAAGGTGAAGCTTAAAATTAAAAAAGAATACTATAAAAGCACTTCTCTGATGTTGTTATGAAATAATTGGATTGTTAGCAAGACCTGCTAATGATGGAAAAATACCCATGAGTTCTAATTAGCGACACGTAAGAAACTTCATAGACTTTGCCCACAAATTGAAACTGTCGTAGTGCATTTAAGACTTATCCAAATGCACAGTCAAGAGACACTGAGTTAGTTGAAATTTTTAATCTTATGACTTTACTTCTTTCCTGGGGAACTAACAGGTTCCTGGGGCCTGGTCATGGCACCAGGTCAGACACTTTCATAGGTAAGATTAGTTTTTGAAATCACGTAATCATATATTTTCAGGTATAAATGTATGTTTCAAATCATGTAATCACTCCTCATCCAAATTTACCTGAGGTTTAAAACCTTCTTAAGCATACAAAACATCAAGACAGGTAGAATAGACTATAGTCCTAGCACTTTAGAAGGAAAAATACTTTAGAATCTTTTTTCTTATTGACATGTATTTAAATTAGTTGAGCTAATAATATAATTAGCTACAAAGAATAAGTTAGAATAACTATACAATTAAAATATGCACCAAAATTTTTCCTCACTTAATATTACAACTTATAATTTTTTCATGATATTGCACAATTTTAAAAGCATCTCTGTTAAAAACTAAATATTATCTAAAATGATCCACTATATTTTTTTTATCCTTTCCTCCATTGTGGAACATTTCATACCCTTTCTAAATTTTCCACAGCTGTTAGTGATTATGTTGAACATGTTTGTGCATAATGATGTTTCTCTTAAAATATTTTACATTAACTCCTAGAAAAAGTATTATGGAGCCAAAGAAAAATTTAAGAAGTAATTTATTTTGTTTCATAGTTGTTTTTAAATAATTTATATGAATTGTGTCTAATTCTTACTTTATTTACACTATCTCTTCTTTGATCTGCTGCAAGATCCCACTAAAGGAGGAAGTTCAGTGAAGCTGCTGCATTGTGTTCCCACAAACGCACACAATTTTCATCTTGGAAAATTAAAAAAAAATAGTTTCTGTTAATCTTTGAAAAGACATGCAGTATGGAATATATTTAATTAGACTCATTTCTCTTCTCTTTGGCAAATTTATAACCCCAAATTGTATTAGTAACACATGCTGTGACCAGGAATGATGGAGACGGGTGCTGTGGGAAGATGGGAGAAGAAGCCATGAGAATGCATGGAGCAGAAACACAAAGGGGTGGGAAGGTCGTGCAGGTCACGGATAGATGTGCTGCCGCTTTGATGGTACAATTTCAGGAAATAAGTTCATTCAATAGCATCACTTTTCATGATTTTATGTGAGCAACATTCATTAATGTGCACAGCAAGGGTTCAATAAATATTTGTTTGATGAAGGAATCTGTAGTAGGAGTTAATATTAAGTAATGGATTTTATACATCTTTTGATAGCTGGTTATACATATAGAGTATTAGGTATCACTCTAACTTATCTAGCAGAGTATTTCTTTCTGTACTCCTTGTTAAATTTTCATTGTTAGAGCTTTGAAAATAAGGATTTCATATGCTTGGTAAATCCTTGTGTGTGGACATCTATGAAAGGGTTTATGTTTTAACCCAAGTTTTCTAAAGCTATAAATTTATAGAATATGACTATGCTAAATTTTATGTGGAGCAGAATTTTGAAGAATTAAAAAAATCAATAAACAAACACACTATCTTGAAAGAAAAATGACCCAATATGTGCACTTTCTTAAAAGCAATTAAATACTTTCAAGGTTACTCGAGGGAGTGTGTCAGAAACTGTTATACTGGAGTGTAGCTTCCTTTCAAATGTTTACCTGTTTCTTATAGAGACATTACAGATAAACAGAACTGAAGGACAAGAGCACTTGAATTCCTGCTGAGTTTATTGTTTGGGGAAGCAGACACATGGTTATGCTTAGAGAATGGCTATTCAATACCAGACCTTACTCATCACCCATTAAGTTTCATGCACTGCAGACATGCCAGGCACTCTGGTAAGTGATGAATAGCTTATGTGTCCTGGTAGGTACAAGGGCACATGCATCCCCAAGGACTTATACACACCTCACTTAATTCCCTCTATGTGATAGATATTTCTTGACCATATTTTTTTCTTTCCACAGTTTGACCTAAGGGTTGGAATATAAATTCTCATGGAAGAGAAAATAACTCTTGCCTGTATATAGCACTTCTTAGCTTTCAAGATACCTCCAAAAGTTGCAATTTGTTACCTCACAAACACAGAGTAGGGCTTGAGAAACATGGGGCACTGAGATGACTTAGTCCAATGGAGTTGGAACCAGTAGGAGAATCCAAATCTCACGTAGACAGCCTTCATATATCTCACGTAGACAGTGTTTTCTTGGCAAATTACACATCAAATATGTCCTGGCTGATGTTTTACAGGTGACAGGTACTAGATGTCTGAAGAGATGCAAAATAGCATGGTGAAGATAAGAAAGACTTGAAACGAGTACAGGGCAAAAGTTCCAAGGGCATGTTGCACAGTGACTATTTTGTCCTAAGAAAGTCAGATCACAAACCTTTCATGATTAATGAGTATCATTCTTTATCCCAGGAAGCTGTTGCTTACTGAATGGATGTCCTCAGGTCTCCAAGCAATGTGACAGAATTTGTTCTCCTGGGACTCACGCAGAATCCACATGTGCAGAAAATACTCTTCGTTGTCTTTCTGTTCATTTTCCTCTTCACTGTGCTGGCCAACCTGCTCATTGTCATCACCACCTCCCTCAGCCCCATGCTTTCTGCTCCCATGTACTTCCTTCTCACTTACCTGGCCTTATTAGATGCCTCCTTCACATCTGTTACCACCCCCAAATTGATTGTTGACCTACTTCATCGAAGAGGAATCATCTCCTGGCGAGGATGCTTGACTCAGGTCTTTTTAGAACACTTTCTGGCAGCATCAGAGGTCATTGTCCTCACTGTCATGGCCTATGACCGCTACGTGGCCATCTGCAAGCCTCTGCACTACACGACCATCATGCGACAGGGGCTCTGCCGGCTCCTGGTGGTGGTGGCCTGGATTGGGGGGATCCTGCATGCCACCGTGCAGATTCTTTTCACCATGGACTTGACCTTCTGTGGTCCCAATGTCATTGACCACTTCACGTGTGATTTCTTCTCATTGTTGGAACTTGCCTGCAGTAACACCTACATACCGGGAATGGTGGTGGCAGCCAACAGTGGGGGCATGTGCTTGCTCATTTTTTCCATGCTGCTCATTTCCTACATAGTCATCCTGAGCTCCCTGAAATCCCACGGCTCTGAAGGACGACGCAAAGCCCTCTCTACATGTGGTGCCCACTTTACAGTAGTGGTGCTCTTTTTTCTGCCTTGTGTGTTCACCTACACACGTCCTGTGGCCACTTACCCTGTGGACAAGTGGGTGACTATGTTCTCCGCAATCATCACTCCCATGTTAAATCCTATCATTTACACAGTGAGAAACACAGAGGTGAAAAAAGCCATGAGGAATTTGTTGAAGAGAAGAATAGTTTAGGTTGTTCCGAACGCCAATAAAATGATGATTTATGTACATAGGGACGATTAAGTGTGAATACTCAGTTGCTAAATCATGTCAGACTCTTTGCAACTTCGTAGACTGTCACCAGCCAGACTTTTCTGTCCATGGGATTTCTCAGGCAAGAATACCAGAGAGGGTTGCCATTTCCTTCACTAGAGGATCTGTGCAACCCGGGGATCAAACTAGCATCTTCTGCATTGGCAACAGATTCTTTACCATTGAGCCACCAGGAAAGTCCATGTTGTTTTTGTTGTTCAGTCATTAAGTTGAGTCTGCTCTTTGCTGACTCATGAATGGTAGCATGCCAAGCTCATCTGTCCTCCACTATCTCCTGGACTTTCTCAGATTCATGTCCATTGAGTCAGTGATGCAATCTAACCATCTTATCTTCTGCCGCCTCTTTTCTCCTTTTGCCTTCAATCTTTCCCATCACCAGAATCTTTTCCAATGAGTTGATCCTTTCTATCAGATTGCCAAAGTATTGGAGCTTCAGCTACAGCATCAGTTCTTCCAGTTAATAGTTAGGGTTGATTTCCTGGATGGTTGATTTCTTTGATCTCCATGCAGTTCAAGAGAGTCTCAAGAGTCTTCTCCAACATCACAGTTCAAAAGCACTGATTCTTTGGCATGCAGCCTTCTTTATGCTCACATCCATACATGAGTATTGGAAACACCATAGCTTTGGCCATATGGACATTTGTCTGCAAAACAACATCTCTGCTTTTTAATATGTTGTAGGCATGTCATCAGTTCAGTTCAGTTCAGTTCAGTCACTCAGTTGTGTCTGACTCTTTGTGACCCCATGAATTGCAGCAGGCCAGGCCTCCCTGTCCATCACCAGCTCCCGGAGGTCACTCAGACTCATCCATTGAGAGAGTGATACCATCCAGCCATCTCATCCTCTGGCGTCCCCTTCTCCTCCTGCCCCCAATCCCTCCCAGCATCAGAGTCTTTTCCAATGTGTCAACTCTTCGCATGAGGTGGCCAAAGTACTGGACTTTCAGCTTCAGCATCATCCCCTTCAAAGAAATCCCAGGGCTCATCTCCTTCCGAACAGACTGGTTGGATCTCCTTGCACGCCAAGGGACTCTCAAGAGTCTTCTCCAAGACCACAGTTCAAAAGCATCAATTCTTTGGCACTCAGTCTTCTTCACTGTCCAGCTCTCACATCCATACATGACCACAGGGAAAACTATAACCTTGACTAGACGACCCTTTGTTGGCAAAGTAGGAGAGGGCAATGGCACCCCACTCCAGTACTCTTGCCTGGCAAATGCCATGGATGGAGGAGCCTGGTAGGCTGCAGTCCATGGGGCTGTTAAGAGTTGGACATGACTGAGCGACTTCCCTTTCACTTTCCACTTTTATGCATTGGAGAAGGAAATGGCAATCCACATTGTTTTTGCTTGGAAAATCCCAGGGATTGCGGAGCCTGGTGGGCTGCCATCTATGGGGTTTCACAGAGTCCGACATGACTGAAGTGACTTAGCAGCAGCAGCAGCAAAAGGTATGTCATAGCTTTCCTTCCAGGAAGCAATTGTCTTTAATTTCATGGCTGCAGTCAAATTCTGCAATGAATCAATCTGATTGTGATATTGACCATATGGTGATGTCCATATGTAGAGTCATCTCTTGGGTCATTTAAAAGGGTGTTTGGTATGGCCAGTATATTTTCTTGGCAAAACTCTGCTAGCCTTTGCCCTTTTTCATTTTGTACTCCAAGACCAAACTTGCCAGTTATTCTGAATATCTCCTGACTTTCTACTTTTGCATTCCAATCCCCTATGATAAAAAGGATATCTTTTTTGAGTATTAGACCTAGAAGGTCTTGTAGGTCTTCAGAGAACCAGTCAACTTCACCTTCTTCAGTTTCAGGAGTTGGGACATAAACTTGCACTACACTGATGTCAAATGGTTTGCCTTGGAAGCAAACGGAGACAATTCTGTTGTTTTAGAGATTGCCCAATCACTGCGTTTCTTACTCTTTTTCTAACTCTGAGGGATACTCCATTTCTTCTAAGGGATTCTTGTCCACAGTAGTAGACATAATGGTCATCCCAATTAAATCAAGTCCCTTTTTAGTTCATTGATTCCTAAGATGTCTATGTTCAATCTTGTCATCTCCTGCTTGACCACATCCAATTAACCTTGAAACATGGACCTAACATTCCATGTTTCTATGCGATATTTTTCCTCACAGCATCAGGCTTTACTTTTACCACCAGAAAATAGGCATTTTGACAACTTTTTAAAATTAGCAAAGATGTCTATATTCATACTCAGTTTCAGAATATCAATGGGAAGAATATCAACAATAAACCCCTAATTTATTTATTGTAGACTATATTTTTTCCTGTGTTTTCTTATTAGTTTTTAAAAATTATCCAGATAAGTTACTTGGATGAAATCGATTTTTTCATATTATCTTCATGTCAGAAATCTTGTTTTTGCAGATCCTGTGGTACAGCTAGTAAGGAATCAGATCAGATCAGAACAGATCAGTCGCTCAGTCGTGTCTGACTCTTTGCGACCCCATGAACTGCAGCACGCCAGGCGTCCCTGTCCATCACCAACTCCCGGAGGTCATTCAGACTCACATACATCTAGTCAGTGATGCCATCCAGCCATCTCATCCTCTATCGTCCCCTTCTTCTCCTGCCCCCAATCCCTCCCAGCATCAGAGTCTTCTCCAATGAGTCAACTCTTCGCATGAGGTGGCCAAAATACTGGGTTTCATCTTTAGAATCATTCCTTCCAAAGAAATCCCAGGGCTGATCTCCTTCAGAATGGATTGGTTGGATCTCCTTGCAGTCCAAGGGACTCTCAAGAGTCTTCTCCAACACCACAGTTCAAAAGCATCAATTCTTCGGCGCTCAGCCTTCTTCACAGTCCAGCTCTCACATCCATACATGACCACAGGAAAGACCATAGCCTTGACTAGGCGAACCTTTGTTGGCAAAGTGATGTCTCTGCTTTTGAATACGTTATCTAGGTTGGTCATAACTTTCCTTCCAAGGAGTAAGTGTCTTTTAATTTCATGGCTGCAGTCACCATCTGCAGTGATTTTGGAGCCCAGAAAAATAAAGTCTGACACTGTTTCCACTGTTTCTCCATCTATTTCCCATGTAGTGATGGGACCAGATGCCATGATCTTTGTTTTCTGAATGGTGAGCTTTAAGCCAACCTTTTCACTCTCCACTTTCACTTTCATCAAGAGGCTTTTTAGTTCCTCTTCACTTTCTTCCATAAGGGTGGGGTCATCTGCATATCTGAGGGTATTGATATTTCTCCCGGAAATCTTGATTCCAGCTTGTGTTTCTTCCAGTCCAGCATTTCTCATGATGTACTCTGCATATAAGTTAAATAAACAGAGTGACAATGTATAGCCTCGACATAATCCTTTTCCTATTAGGAACCAGTCTGTTGTTCCATGTCCAGTTCTAACTGTTGCTTCCTGACCTGCATACAGATTTCTCAAGAGGCAGATCAGGTGGTCTGGTATTCCCATCTCTTCCAGAATTTTCCACAGTTTATTGTGATCTACACAGTCAAAGGCTTTTGCATAGTCAATAAAGCAGGAATAGATGTTTTTCTGGGACTCTCTTGCTTTTTCCATGATCCAGCGGATGTTGCCAATTTCATCTCTGGTTCCTCTGCCTTTTCTAAAACCAGCTTGAACATCAGGAAGTTTACAGTTCACATATTGCTGAAGCCTGGCTTGGAGAATTTTGAGCATTACTTTACTAGCGTGTGAGATGAATGCAATTGTGCAGTAGTTTGAGCACTCTTTGGCATTGCCTTTCTTTGGGATTGGGATGAAAATTGACCTTTTCCAATCTTATGGCCACTGCTGAGTTTTCCAAATGTGCTGGCATATTGAGTGTAGCACTTTCACAGCATCATATTTCAGGATTTGGAATAGCTCAACTGGAATTCCACCACCTCCACTAGCTTTGTTCGTAGTGATGCTTTCTAAGGCCCACTTGACTTCACATTCCAGGATGAGTGGCTCTAGGTCAGTGATCACACCATCATGATTATCTGGGTCGTGAAGCTCTTTTTTGTACAGTTCTTCTGTGTATTCTTGCCACCTCTTCTTAATATCTTCTGCTTCTGTTAGATCCATACCATTTCTGTGCTTTATCGAGCCCATCTTTGCATGAAATGTTCCTTTGGTATCTCTGATTTTCTTGAAGAGATTCCTAGTCTTTCCCATTCTGTTGTTTTCCTCTATTTCTTTGCATTGATTGCTGAAGAAGGCTTTCTTATCTGTTCTTGCTATTCTTTGGAACTCTGCATTCAGATGTTTATATCTTTCCTTTTCTCCTTTGCTTTTCACTTCTCTTCTTTTCACAGCTATTTGTAAGGCCTCCCAGACAGCCATTTTGCTTTTTTTGCATTTCTTTTCCATGGGGATGGTCTTGATCCCTGTCTCCTGTACAATGTCATGAACCTCATTCCGTAGTTCATCAGGCACTCTATCTATCAGATCTAGGCCCTTAAATCTATTTCTCACTTCCACTGTATAATCATAAGGGATTTGATTTAGGTCATACCTGAATGGTCTAGTGGTTTTCCCTACTTTCTTAAATTTAATTCTGAGTTTGGCAATAAGGAGTTCATGGTCTCAGCCAGAGTCAGCTCCTGGTCTTGTTCTTGCTGACTGTATACAGCTTCTCCATCTTTGGCTGCAAAGAATATAATGGATCTGATTTCGGTGTTGACCATCTGGTGATGTCCATGTATAGAGTCTTCTCTTGTGTTGTTGGAAGAGGGTATTTGCTATGACCGGTGCATTTTCTTGGCAAAACTCTATTAGTCTTTGCCCTGCTTCATTCCGTATGCTGAGGCCAAATTTGCCTGTTACTCCAGGTGTTTCTTGACTTCCTACTTTTGCATTCCAGTCCCCTATAATGAAAAGGACATCTTTTTTGGGTGTTAGTTCTAAGAGGTCTTGTAGGTCTTCATAGAACCATTCAACTTCAGCTTCTTCAGCATTATTGGTTGAGGCATAGACTTGGATTACTGTGACATTGAATGGTTTGCCTTGGAAATGAACAGAGATCATTCTGTCATTTTTGAGATTGCATCCAAGTACTGCATTTCGGACTCTTTTGTTGACCATGGTGGCCACTCCATTTCTTCTGAGGGATTCCTGCCCGCAGTAGTAGATATAATGGTCCTCTGAATTAAATTCACCCATTCCAGTCCATTTTAGTTTGCTAATTCCTAGAATGTCAACATTCACTCTTGCCATCTCTTGTTTGACCACTGCCAATTTGCCTTGATTCATGGACCTGACATTCCAGGTTCCTATGCAATACTGCTCTTTACAGCATCGGACTTTGCTTCTATCACCAGACACACCCACAGCTGGGTATTCTTTTTGCTTTGGCTCCATCCCTTCATTCTTTCTGGAGTTATTTCTCCACTGATCTCCAGTAGCATATTGGGCCCCTACTAACCTGGGGAGTTTCTCTTTCAGTATCCTATCATTTTGCCTTTTCATACTGTTCATGGGGTTCTCAAGGCAAGAATCCTGAAGTGGTTTGCCATTCCCTTCTCCAGCGGACCACACCCTGCCAGATCTCTCCACCACGATCCGCCCATCCTGGGTTGCCCCATGGGCATGGCTTAGTTTCACTGAGTTAGACAAGGCTGTGGTCCTAGTGTGATTAGATTGACTAGTTTTCTGTGAGTATGGTTTCAGTGTATTTGCCCTCTGATGCCCTCTTGCCACCTACCGTCTTACTTGGGTTTTCATACCTTGAGCGTGGGGTATCTCTTCCTGGCTGCTCCAGCAAGGCACAGCCATCGCATCTTACCTTGGACGAGGGGCCTCTCCTCACTGCCGCCCTTCTTGACCTTGGAGGAGGGGTATCTCCTCTCCTCACCACCGCCCTTCCTTACCTCGGTCATGGGGTCGCTCCTCTCGGCTATGCTTAGCGCGCCGGTCCTCACCGCCGTCCTTCCTCGGTCGTGGGGTAGCTCCTCTCGTCCGCTCTCTTAGTGCGCCATGCAGCCGGTAGGCGAGGCGCTCTTAGTGCACAGGTCGCGGGTAGGTGAGGCGCTCTTAGTGTAAGGAATAGATATCCTTAGATAGATGCATGGCAAGGAGATTTGGGGAAGTTCAAGAATCAGTGCTGAATTTTCTATTAATTTTCCAAAATCAACAAGAGGAAACACTTAGAAAAAGAGATAATAATAACTCACAAACCATTCCTTTTTTTGGCACAAAAATTAAGTCAGAAATTTTGAAATTTTTATTCTTTATTTGCTCTTATTTTATAAAGTATCTTCATGACTCATAGCTTTTCTTGAACATGAAGGAAATGTTTCTTTTTATGTCTCAAGGCTTGAGGAGCCATTTGAAACTAGAGGGGTAAAGATCTTTTATTAAATCTCAATAGAAAATCATACGGGTAGATCCCAAAGCTCTATATCTGTACATCTGATACATATATTTACATTACTTGAACCTTTTATTTATTTTATCTATAAAGTATCTGTGTTTCAGTTGATTTAGTTGTGTACTAAGCTGGTGGTTTCATTATCATTAAACCCATTTTGTTGCTGTTGTTTAGTTGTTAAATCATGTCCATCTCTTTTGCATCCTCATGAACTGTAGCCCACCAGGCTTCTCTAGTGGGCTACATGGGATTTCCCAGGCAAGAATACTGGAGTGGGTAGCCATTCCCTTCTCTGAGGGATCTTCCTGACTCAGAGATTGAATCTGCATCTCCTGCATTGACAAGCCAATTCTTTACCACCAAGCCACCTGAGAAGCCCTATTCCCCCCATTTTACAGAGAAGCAAATTGAAGCCAAGAGAGTTTTACTAATTTACCTGTCTCACCTCACATACCCTTCCCCCATTAAGATGTCAGAAACTATTATACTGGAATGTATCATCCTTTCAAAAGTTTCAGCTACAAGCTTCCAATCCAGGTCTTTAAAACCCAGTTTTACTTCTTTCAAATGAGACAGGGTTGTCTGTGCTGTGTTTAGGTATATCAGTTCTGTTCAGTTCAGTCATTCAGTTAAGTGTCTGACTGTATGACCCCATGGATTGCAGCACACCAGGAGAATAGATAAATTTATCTGCAGTCTTAATGGTCCACTTTGTCCTTTAAGAAGATGGTGTCAAATACACAAAAATAAACTCAAAATGGATTAAAGATCTAAATATAAGACCAGAAACTATAAGATTCCTAGAGGAAAACATAGGCAAAACACTCTCTGACATAAATCATAGCAGGATCCTCTATGACCCACCTCCCAGAGTAATGGATATAAAAGCAAAAATAAACAAATGGGATCTAATTAAACTTAAAAGCTTTTGCAAAATGATGGAAACTATAAGCAAGGTGAAAAGCCTTCAGAATGGGAGAAAATAATAGCAAATGAAGCAACTGACAAAGAATTAATCTCAAAAATATACAAGCAACTCCTATAGCTCAATTCCAGAAAAATACATGACCTAATAACAAAAAATGGGCCAAAGAACTAAACAGACATTTTTCCAAAGAAGACATACAGATGGCTAACAAACACATGAAAAGATGCTCAACATCACTCATTATCAGAGAAATGCAAATCAAAACCACAATGAGGTACCATTTCATGCCAGTCAGAATGGCTGCTATCCAAAAGTCTACAAACAAATGCTGGAGAGGCTGTGGAGAAAAGGGAACTCTCTTACACTGTTCGTGGGAATGCAAACTAGTACAGCCACTATGGAGAACAGTGTGAAGATTCCTTTAAAAATTGGAAACAGAACTGATATATGACCCAGCAATCTCACTGCTGGGCATACACACTGAGGAAACCAGAATTGAAAGAGACACATGTATCCCAATGTTCATTGCAGCACTGTTTACAATATGGAAGCAACCTAAATGTGCATTGGCAGACAAATGGATAAGAAAGCTGTAGTACACATACACAATGGAATATTGCTCAGCCATTAAACAGAAGGCATTTGAATCAGTTCCAATGAGGTGTATGAAACTGGAGCCTAATATACAGAGTGAAGTAAGCCAGAAAGAAAAACACCAATACAGTATCAGATCAGATCAGATCAGTCGTTTAGTCGTGTCCAACTCTTCGCTACCCCATGAATTGCAGCATGCCACGCCTCCCTGTCCATCACCAACTCCCGGAGCTCACTGAGACTCACATCCATCGAGTCAGTGATGCCATCCAGCCATCTCATCCTCTGTCGTCCCCTTCTCCTTTTGCCCCGAATCCCTCCCAGCATCAGAACCTTTTCCAAAGAGCCAACTCTTCGCATGAGATGGCCAAAGTACTGGAGTTTCAGCTTTAGCATCATTCTTTCCAAAGAAATCCCAGGGCTGATCTCCTTCAGAATGGATTGGTTGGATCTCCTTGCAGTCCAAGGGACTCTCAAGAGTCTTCTCCAACACCACAGTTCAAAAGCATCAATTCTTCGGCGCTCAGCCTTCTTCACAGTCCAACTCTCACATCCATACATAACCACAGGAAAAACCATAGCCTTGACTAGGCGAACCTTTGTTGGCAAAGTAATGTCTCTGCTTTTGAATATGTGATCTAGGTTGGTCATAACTTTCTTTCCAAGGAATAAGTCTCTTTTAATTTCATGGCTGCAGTCACTATCTGTAGTGATTTTGGAGCTCAGAAAAATAAAGTCTGACACTGTTTCCACTGTTTCCCCATCTATTTCCCATGAAGTGATGGGACCAGATGCCATGATCTTCGTTTTCTGAATGTTGAGTTTAAGCCGACTTTTTCACTCTCCACTTTCACTTTCATCAAGAGGCTTTTGAGTTTCTCTTCACTTTCTGCCATAAGGGTGGTGTCATCTGCATATCTGAGGTTATTGATATTTCTCTCAGCAATCTTGATTCCAACTTGTGTTTTTTCCAATCCATCTTTTTCCATGATGTACTCTGCATATAAGTGAAATAAACAGAGTGACAATATACAGCCTTCATGTACTCCATTTCCTATTTGGAACCAGTCTGTTGTTCCATGACCAGTTCTAACTGTTGCTTCCTGACCTGCATACAGATTCCTCAAGAGGCAGATCAGGTGGTCTGGTATTCCCATCTCTTTCAGAATTTTCCACAGTTGATTGTGATCTACAGAGTCAAAGGCTTTGGCATAGTCAATAAAGCAGAAATAGATGTTTTTCTGGGACTCTCTTGCTCTCTCGATGATCCAGCGGATGTTGACAATTTGATCTCTGGTTCCTCTGCCTTTTCTAAATCCAGCTTGAACATCAGGAAGTTTACAGTTCACATATTGCTGAAGCCTGGCTTGGAGAATTTTGAGCATTACTTTACTAGCGTGTCAGATGAGTGCAGTTGTGCAGTAGCTTGAGCACTCTTTGGTATTGCCTTTCTTTGGGATCGGGATGAAAACTGAACATTTCCAGTCCTGTGGCCACTGCTGAGTTTTCCAAATTTGCTGGCATATTGAGTGCAGCACTTTCACAGGGTCATCTTTCAGGATTTGAAATACTCAACTGGAATTCCATCACCTCCACTAGCTTTGTTCATAGTGATGCTTTCTAAGGCCCACTTGACTTCACATTCCAGGATGTCTGGCTCTAGGTCAGTGATCACACCATCATGATTATCTGGGTCGTGAAGCTCTTTTTTGTACAGTTCTTCTGTGTATTCTTGCCACCTCTTCTTAATATCTTCTGCTTCTGTTAGATCCATACCATTTCTGTGCTTTATCGAGCCCATCTTTGCATGAAATGTTCCTTTGGTATCTTTGATTTTCTTGAAGAGATTCCTAGTCTTTCCCATTCTGTTGTTTTCCTCTATTTCTTTGCATTGATCGCTGAAGAAGGCTTTCTTATCTGTTCTTGCTATTCTTTGGAACTCTGCATTCAGATGTTTATATCTTTCCTTTTTTCCTTTGCTTTTCACTTCTCTTGTTTTCACAGCTATTTGTAAGGCCTCCCAGACAGCCATTTTGCTTTTTTTGCATTTCTTTTCCATGGGGATGGCCTTGATCCCTGTCTCCTGTACAATGTCACGAACCTCATTCCGTAGTTCATCAGGTACTCTATCTTTCAGATCTAGGCCCTTAAATCTATTTCTCACTTCCACTGTATAATCACAAGCGATTTGATTTAGGTCGTACCTGAATGGTCTAGTGGTTTTCCCCTACTTCAATTTAAGTCTGAATTTGGCAATAAGGAGTTCATTGTCTGAGCCACAGTCAGCTCCTGGTCTTGCTTTTGTGGACTGTATAGAGCTTCTCCATCTTTGGCTGCAAAGAATATAATCGATCTGATTTTCGTGTTGACCATCTGGTGATGTTGGCTGTATAGAGGGGTTCTGCTCTTTGATTTTGTTGGCAATAGTCTATTAGTCTTGCCCTCTGTTCATTCCGTTTTCCAGGGCCTATTTTTCCTTTTTTTTCTTTTTTTTCTTTTTTTCTTTTTTTTTCCTCTCTATCCCATATAATTTATTTTTGTTTTTTTTTTGTTATGAGTTTTATAACGTCTCAGAACAGTTCAACTTCAGCTTCTTCGGCGTTACTGGTTGAGGCATAGACTTGGATTACTGTGACATTGAATGGTTTGCCTTGGAAACGAACAGAGCTCATTCTTTCGTTTTTGAGAGTGCATCCAAGTACTGCATTTCGGACTCTTTTGTTGACCATGGTGGCCACTCCATTTCTTCTGAGGGATTTCTGCCCGCAGTAGTAGATATAATAGATCTCAATCAAATTCACCCATTCCAGCCCATTTCAGTTAGCTGATTCCTAGAATGTCGACATTCACTCTTGCCATCTCTTGTTTGACCACTTCCAATTTGCCTTGATTCATGGACCTGACATTCCAGGTTCCTATGCAATATTGCTCTTTACAGCATGAGACCTTGCTTCTATCACCAGTCACATCCACGGCTGGATATTCTTTTTGCTTTGGCTCCACCCCTTCATTCTTTCTGGAGTTATTTCTCCACTGATCTCCAGTAGCATATTGGGCACCTACTGACCTGAGGAGTTTCTCTTTCAGTATCCTATCATTTTGCCTTTTCATACTGTTCATGGGTTTCTCAAGGCAAGAATACTGAAGTGGTTTGCCATTCCCTTCTCCAGCGGACCACTTCCTGTCAGATCTCTCCACAATGACCCGCCCATCTTGGGTTGCCCCACGGGCATGGCTTAGTTTCATTGAGTTAGACAAGGCTGTGGTCCTAGTGTGATTAGATTGACTAGTTTTCTGTGAGTATCATTTCAGTGTGTCTGCCCTCTGATGCCCTCTTGCAACACCTACCATCTTACTTGGGTTTCTCTTACCTTGGGTGTGGGGTATCTTTTTTTTTTTTTTTTTTTTGCAAGGGAAAATGGACAAAGGAGAGCATCAATGAGGGTGGGAGGGAAATGGGAAGGAAAAAGGGGAGTGATGGTGGGGAGTAGTATATGTAATTTCTTAACTAATGGCTTTCTGTTTTTAATCACAAAGAACATTAAAAAAAATCATATTAAATTCATCTTATATTAGCAAATTTGATCTGGAAACGAAAAGTTCAGGAAACTAAAATTCCAGTTTGGGTGTCCTCATCTTAGGCACATCTTGGTATTTTGTATTGGTAGGTCTAATAATATATTATTTAGGACAGGATCACGTTTGTCACTTCTTCCTCCCTAATACCCAAAGTGGTACCAGACCCATAAAATAGTCAATAAACATTTACAGAATGAACAAATAAGTCTATTTTTTAATTTTTAAAAAAAAAAAAACTCTCCTGAGTGAGTTGAATTTTTGGGGCTTATAAGTAAATATGTTTTCCTCTTTACTTTGTCTATTACAGCCAGATTGTATGAGTGGGGTATTAAAGTCTCCCACTGTTATTATGTTGATGTATATTTCTTGTATCATACTAATTAGTGTTTGTCTTAGATATATCAATGATCCAATGTTGGGTGCATATATATTTATAATTGTTATAACTTCTTTCTGGATTGTTCCTTTAAGTCGTTATGTGTAACCTTCGAATTTATACACCCTTTTAGTGATTCCTATCTAGAGAATGTCCTTTAATTTTTGTTGGAGAAATGGTTTAGTGATGCAAAATTCTCTCAACTTTTGCTTATCTGTGAAGCTTTTGATTTATCCTTCATATTTGAATGAGATCCTTGCTGGATACAATAATCTAGGCTGTAAGTTATTTTCTTTCATCACTTTAATTATGTCTTGCCATTCCCTCCTGGCCTGGAGAGTTTCTATTGAAAGATCAGCTGTTATCCTTATGGGAATTCCCTTGTGAGTTATTTGATGTTTTTCCCTTGCTGCTTTTAGTATTTGCTCTTTATATTTAATCTTTGTTAATTTGATTAATATGTGTCTTGGGGTGTTTCGCCTTGGGTTTATCCTGTTAGAGACTCTCTGGATTTCTTGAACTTGAGTGGTTATTTCCTTCTCCATTTTGGGGAAGTTTTCAACTATTATCTCCTCAAGTATTTTCTCATGGATTTCTTTTTATCTTCTTCTTCTTGAACTCCTATGATTCGAATGTTGTAGCGTTTAATCTTATCCTGGAAGTCTCTGAGATTGTCCTCTTTTCTTTTGATTCGTTTTTCTTTTTTCTCTTCTGATTCATTTATTTCTAGGATTCTGTCTTCTAATTCATTAATCCTATCTTCTGCCTCTGTTATTCTACTGTTGGCTGCCTCCAGAGTGTTTTGAATCTCATTTATTGCATTATTCATTATGTGTTGACTCTTTTTTATTTCTTCTAGGTCCTTGTTAAACCTTTCTTGCATCTTCTCAATCCTTGTCTCCAGACTATTTAACTGTGATTCCATTTTGATTTCAAGATTTTGGATTAATTTCACTATCATTATTGGGAATTCTTTATCAAGTAGATTCCTTATCTCTTCCTCTTTGGTTTGGTTTGGTGGGCATTTATCCTGTTCCTTTAGCTGCTGGGTATTCCTCTGTCTCCTCATCTTGTTAAAATTGTCAGGTTTAGAGTGTCCTTACTATATTCTGGAAGTTTGTTGAAATTCTCTTTATTGAGGCGGTTTACTGGTCTTTTCAATATCTGATCTCTGCCCTGTTACAGAGGGGATGGAGATGAACACCCAAATCTAAGCCAGCCAGGTTCAAGCACTTGGATAGTCCTCAGAAGCACAGACTCGGTGGAGTCTGCATTTTGTGCCCTTCCCAGATCTGAGTAGTGCAGGTGATGAAGTGTTTAGCGAGCACAGCTGCTGTGACTTATCGCCTCCCTGCTGCTCAGTCCTCTGGGTATACAACCGGCGCACCTTCTCAGGCGGATGTTAACCATCCAGAGCCCCAAGAAGCGTCAGTTAACATAGAAACCTGCTTACAGTTTTACAAACAATGTCTCTCTAGGGCTGTGATTGCCCTCTTTGGCTCTGGCTGCCTGTCACCGGAGTGGGACGGTCTGCAGCTGGCTGTCTCTGTGCAGTCCTTTGTTCCGTATGTAGTCCTCGTGGTGTCTTAGGTTAGGGCTGGTTTTTGACGTAATAAATATCCGACAGTCTGGTTATTTCGCTCAGGTAGCGCTGGGGACAGCCAGACCAAATCCTTACTCAAAGCGATGCAGGCTGCGCCACTCCTCCTAGCCCAGCCCCCGCGAGCTAATAGCAAATGCTGGTGTCCGTGCCGCTTCTCCTCAAAAGGAGTTACTGCAGGGCTTGTAATCTCCTTTCAAAGACAATGAATTGTCTTTCTAAGTGCCTGATGTCCTCTGCCAGCATTCAGAAGTTGTTTTGTAGAATTTACTCAGCATTCAAATGTCCTTTTAACGAATTTGTGGAGGAGAGAGTATTCTCCCCGTCCTACTTGTCCGCCATCTTACCTCCTCCCCATGTGGGGTATCTCTTCACAGCTGCTTCAGCAAAGCGCAGCCAATGCTCCTTACCTTGGACAAGGGGTATCTCCTCACTGCCGCCCTTACTCCAAGGTAATACCATGGAGTAAATTTAGAATGATAGTAAAATTCATCCAAGAACAGAGTGTGGCCCATCACCTATAAGACCATATGCAGTAAAATTGAGAGACCCTTCATTCTCAGGGGACTGCCAAGAGTGTGTGCTCAACTATATCAATAAGCAGGTTGTAATCTACAAATTATGTTGTAAACTGATATTTTATACATATGGATTTAGGAGAAGAAAGAAGGCTATAATCCCTAATATTCCTAAATAAAAAAATAAGAAATTTGAGAGTAGTAATTGCTATGCAATGAGAAATTTAGTCCTTATTGTTCTGAATGAGGAATATTTTAAAATCCTTTACCATGGAAACTATTCTGTAGTTCGATGTGACACAGTTTTAATAATCATCCTGAAAGAGTTAGAGAGCACCAGATTAGGTGATAGAAAAATTCACCCCTGAAAAATTGGAAAAGAGATTGGTGTGGGGCTGATGCTGGCTACCAGGTGAGTGGGTCCCAGGTCAGGTATGGACTCAAGGTGTCCTGAGGTAGGGGGTCTAATGGCAGATGGGTGGGGCTCTGTCTTTGCTCTGCAAGCTACCTTCCCTGGGGCTTCTCAACATTGGTGCCATCTGGCTGGTGAGTGATATTTGCACCCACCACATAATTCCTAGAGGGAGGGTTTCAATATGATGCTTGCCAACATCATGTTATTATCATGGGATAGCTACCCCAAATGGTTGTGATCAGTGTCTATGTCCCCAAAGTGAAGCTCAGTTTTCTCTTATGTTTCTGGGATGCTCCATCCATTGTGAGTAATTTGATCTGACTCAAGCTCTTTTCAGATTTCTATTTCATATTGGACTGGATGTGACTTTTAAGGCTGGAGTCACTATTTTCCAAAGTCCCCTGGCTCTCTGGAAAGGAATCCCTACTGGTTTACAAAGTCATATATTGTAGGGGAGATCACTTCCCAGTGTAGGAGTACTGGGCTAAACAGTACTATGTGGGATTCAGAACAATTTCCTCCTTTGGGAAAATGTCTGCAACTGTATTATCACCCTAGGTTTATTGCCAACCTGAGGTATGTGACTGGACTATACCCTGTATCACTCACTACTCTCTGTCATGTCATGGTTCCTACTTTATATATTTTAATAATAGAGGATCTGCTACTCTTCAGGTTATTCTCATCAGTAGTGGCTCCTAGATAGTCAACTCAAATCTTGAGAGGACATGAGTTTAGGATCTTTCTACTCTGCCAGTCATGACTGCCTCATCATGTATGTCTGTCTTTGTGCCAGTACCATACTCCCGGGATAGCCTTAACTTTATTGTATGTTTTAAAAACAAGAAGTGTGATTATTTTTTCTAAACGGAATCCCTTGAGATTTCATATGAATTTTAGGATGGATTTTTTTTTCTATTTCTGCACACACACACACACACATACACACACACACGAGAGAGAGAGATTGAGGTTTTCATAGAAATGACATTGAATTTCTAGATAATTTTAGGTCATCTTTACATCTTAATTGTTGTTGTTGTTCAGTTGTTAAGTCTTGTCTGACTCTGCAAACCTGTGGATTGAAGCATTTCAGACTCTCCTGTTATTTACTGTTCCCCGGAGTTTGCTCAAACTTATATCCATTAAGTGAGTGAAGCTATCCAAACATCTCATCCTCAGTCACCCCCTGGTCCTCCTGTCCTCAATCTTTCCGTGTACCAGTGTCTTTTCCAATGACTTGGCTTTTCATATAAGTTGGCCAAAGTATTGGAGGTTCAACTTCAGCATCAGTCTTTCCAATGAATATTCAGGATTGATTTCCTTTAGGATTGACTGGTTTGATATCCTTGCAGTCCAAGGGACTCTCAAGAGTCTTCTCCAACACCACAGTTCAAAAGCATCAGTTCTTTGGTGCACAGCCTTCTTTATGGTCCATCTTTCACAACTGTACATGACTACTGGAAAAAAACACAGCTTTGACCATATAAACCTTTGTTGGCAAAGCGATAAATCAATTTTTTAATATGCTGTCTATGTTTGTCATTGCTTTTCTTCCAAGAAGCAAGTATCTTTTAATTTTATCTTAGTAATCTTAAAAATTCTGCCTCATGAATGTATTTCCATTTACAAGTGTCTTCTCTAGTATCTTTTGGCAATATTTTGGAGTTTTCCTTGCTTAAGTGCTCTGCCTTCTTGCTTAAATTTATCCGAATATTTTATTCTTATTAATGCTGTTGTCAGTGGAATTGCTCCCTTAGTTTCTTCTTTGTATTGCTTATTGACAGTGTAGAAATTCAACATCCTTTCATAATAATAATAATAATAATTAAAAAAAACAATTCAGATATAGAAGGAAAGTACATCAACATAATTAAGGATGTAAATGACACAAAATGACACAAACACAGCTCACATCATACTCAGCACTGGAAGTTTGCAAGCTTTTCATTAAGATAAGAAACCAGAAAAGCATGTACTTTCTGATCACTCTTTTATAACATAGCATTGCAATAACAATTTTGGTTAAATATTTAGTGTTTTCTACATATAGGCAAGCTCATCTCTGAAATGAGATTATTTTGTAAATTAATTTTTACTTAATTTTGCTTAAGAAACAGTGTTCCTGATGGTAGCCACACCTATTTTTTGGATCTCACCTTAAGCACACCTTTTAGGAATGATCATCTTTGATTATATTATTGATAGTAGAATTTTCCCACTTATATCTGGTGCAGTTCTCTATTTGTGGTCTTGAAACACTGAAAAACTACACCTACTTTATTTCTTATGGTCTGCTTCCTTGTTGTGAAATGTATTATAAAACCATAGCATGCATACAAGACATGTTTGTATATTTTCCAATTTAGTATTTGCTGTGTCCTCAGGCATAGCACACTTTATGTATTCAAATAGATAGTCTAAGTACAATTTAATGATTGGATAAATATTTATTATATTTGAATTGATTATGCACTTCATATATTGACAAAACAACAATGAAGAATAGATTGAGTACTAAATATTAATAAAAAGAAAGAAAACCTTCCTATGGCAAGTGGAAAAATGCATGATAAATTGATCTTTGCTAAAGCAAATCAAATGGGCTAATGTTCTGTTCTTAACAGCAATAGTCTGCAAATAATTATAAACCATTTTGTTTTACTATCAATGTCACATCTTTCTCATCCAAAAAGGTGATGTGGTCTACTAGCATTTTTTGCATATAGGGATAATTTTTAGATTTACTGGAAAAATCCAGTCAATTGAATTGAGCCAAGAATCAGTCTTGGATAGAGTCCAGTTCTAAAATTTAATGATTACTATGATGCTTTACATGCAAAGATGGGCTTGATAAAGGACAGAAATGGTATGGACCTAACAGAAGCAGCAGATATTAAGAAGAGGTGGCAAGAATACACAGAAGAACAGTACAAAAAAGAGCTTCACGACCCAAATAATCATGATGGTGTGATCACTGACCTAGAGCCAGACATCCTGGAATGTGAAGTCAAGTAGGCCTTAGAAAGCATCACTAGGAACAAAGCTAGTGGAGGTGATGGAATTCCAGTGGAGCTATTCCAAATCCTGAAAGATGATGCTGTGAAAGTGCTGCACTTGATATGCCAGCAAATCTGGAAAACTCAGCAGTGGCCACAAGATTGGAAAAGGTCAGTTTTCATCCCAATCCCAAAGAAAGGCAATGCCAAAGAATTCTCAAACTACCTCACAATTGCACTCATCTCACAAGCTAGTAAGGTAATGCTCAAAATTCTCCAAGCCAGGCTTCAGCAATATGTGAACCGTGAACTTCCTGATGTTCAAGCTGGTTTTAGAAAAGGCAGAGGAACCAGAGATCAAATTGCCAACATCTGCTGGATCATGGAAAAAGCAAGAGAGTTCCAGAAAAGCATCTATTTCTGCTTTATTGACTATGCCAAAGCCTTTGACTGTGTGGATCACAATAAACTGTGGAAAGTTCTGAAAGAGATGGGAATACCAGACTACCTGATCTGCCTCTTGAGAAATCTGTATGTAGGTCAGGAAGCAACAGTTAGAACTGGTCATGGAACAACAGACTGGTTCCAAATAGGAAAAGGAGTGCATCAAGGCTGTATATTGTCACCTTGTTTATTTAACTTATATGCAGAGTACATCATGAGAAATGCTGGACTGGAAGAAACACAAGTTGGAATCAAGATTGCCGGGAGAAATATCAATACCCTCAGATATGCAGATGACACCACCCTTATGGCAGAAAATGAAGAAGGGCTAAAAAGCTTCTTGATGAAAGTGAAAGTGGAGAATGAAAAGGTTGGCTTAAAGCTCAACATTCAGAAAACGAAGATCATGGCATCCGGTCCCATCACTATATGGGAAATAGATGGAGAAACAGTGGAAACAGTGTCAGACTTTATTTTTCTGGGCTCCAAAATCACTGCAGATGGTGACGGCAGCCATGAAATTAAACGAGGCTTACTCCTTGGAAGGAAAGTTATGACCAACCTAGATAGCATATTCAAAAGCAGAGACATTACTTTTCCAACAAAGATTCGTCTAGTCAAGGCTATGGTCTTTCCTGTGGTCATGTATGGATGTGAGAGCTGGACTGTGAAGAAGGCCGAGTGCCAAAGAATTGATGCTTTTGAACTGTGGTGTTGGAGAAGACTCTTGAGAGTCCCTTGGACTGCAAGGAGATGCAACCAGTCCATTCTGAAGGAGATCAGCCCTGGGATTTCTTTGGAAGGAATGATGCTAAAGCTGAAACTCCAGTATTTTGGCCACTTCATGTGAAGAGTTGACTCATTGGAGAAGACTCTGATGCTGGGAGGGATTGGGGGCAGGAGGAGAAGGGGACGACAGAGGATGAGATGGCTGGATGGCATCACTGACTGGATGGATGTGTCTGAGTGACCTCAGGGAGCTGGTGATGGACACGGAGGCCTGGCGTGCTGCAGTTCATGGGGTCGCAAAGAGTCGGACATGACTGAGTGACTGATCTGATCTGATCTGATGATGCTTTTGAACTGTGGTGTTGGAGAAGACTCTTGAGAGTCCCTTGGACTACAAGGAGATCCAACCAGTCTATTCTGAAGGAGATCAGCCCTGGGATTTCTTTGGAAGGAATGATGCTAAAGCTGAAACTCTAGTACTTTGGCCACCTCATGTGAAGAATTTACTCATTGGAAAAGATTCTGATGCTGGGGGGGGGGGGGATTGGGGGCAGGAGGAGAAGGGGACGACAGAGGATGAGATGGCTGGATGGCATCACTGACTCGATTGATGTGAGTCTCAGTGACCTCCAGGAGTTGGTGATGAACAGGGAGGCCTGGCATGCTGCAGTTCATGGGTCGCAAAGAGTCGGACCTGACTGAGCGACTGTTCTGATCTGATCTGATCTGATGATTCAGTTCAGCTCAATCGCTCAATCGTGTCCAACTCTGTGGGAACCCATGGACTGAAGCACTCCAGGCCTCCTTGTACATCACCAACTCCTGAAGTTACTCAAACTCAGGTCCATTGAGTCGGTGATACCATCCAATCATCTCATCCTCTGTTGTCCCCTTCTGCCTTCAATCTTTTCCAGCATCAGGTTCTTTTCCAATGCGTTAGTCCTTCACATCAGGTGGTCAAAGTAGAGTTTCAGCTTTAGCATCAGTTCAGTTCAATCACTCAGTCATGGCTGACTCTTTGTGAACCCATGGACTGCAGCATGCCAGACCTCCCTGTCCATCACCAACTCCCGGAGTTCAATCAAACTCATATGCATCGAGTCAGTGATGCCATACAGCAATCTCATCCTCTGTTGTCCCCTTCTCCTCCTGCCCCCAATCCCTCCCAGCATCAAAGTCTTTTCCATTGAGTCAGCTCTTCGCATGAGGTGGCCAAAGTACTGGAGTTTCAGCTTTAGCATCATTACTTCCAAAGAAATCCCAGGGTTGATCTCGATTAGAATGGGCTGGTTGGATCTTCTTGCAGTCCAAGGGACTCTCAAGAGTCTTCTCCAACACTACAGTTCAAAAGCATCAATTCTTTGGCGCTCAGCTTTCTTCACAGTCCAACTCACACATCCATACATGACCACTGGAAAAACCACACCCTTGACTAGATGGACCTTTGTTGGCAAAGTAATGTCTCTGCTTTTGAATATGCTATCTAGGTTGGTCATAACTTTCCTTCCAAGGAGTAAGCGTCTTTTAATTTCATAGCTGCAATCACCATCTGCAGTGATTTTGGAGCCCCCCAAAATAAAGTTGGCCACTGTTTCCACAGTTTCCCCATCCATTTCCCATGAAGTGATGGGACCAGACACCATTATCTTAGTTTTCTGAATGTTGAGCTTTAAGCTAACCTTTTCACTCTCTTCTTTCACTTTCATCAAGAGGCTTTTTAGTTCTTTTTCACTTTCTTCCATAAGGGTGGTGTCATCTGTATATCTGAGGTTATTGATATTTCTTCCAGCAATCTTGATTCCAGCTTGTGCTTCTTCCAGCCCAGCGTTTCTCATGATGTACTCTGCATAGAAGTTAAATAAGCAGGGTGACAATATACAGCTTGACGTACTCCTTTTCCTATTTGGAACTGGTCTGTTTGTCCATGTCCAGTCCTAACTGTTGCTTCCTGACTTGCCTACAGGTTTCTCAAGAGACAGGTCAGATGGTCTGGTATTCCCATCTCTTTCAGAATTTTCCACAGTTTATTGTGATCCACACAGTCAAAGGCTTTGTCATAGTCAATAAGGCAGAAATAGATATTTTTCTGGAAATCTATTGCTTTTTTGATGATCCAGCGGATGTTGGCAATTTGATCTCTGGTTCCTCTGTCTTTTCTAAAACCAGCTTGAACATCTGGAAGTTCACGGTTCATGTACTGCTAAATCCTGCCTTGGAGAATCTTGAGCATTACTTTACTAGTGTGTTTTAGCCCGCCCATCGCAGGCGGCTGTGACAGGCACACTAAAGCGCAGGCGGCTGTGGTGGGGCGCGCTAAAGTGCAGGAGGCTGTGATGGGCCAGACTAAGCACAGCCGACAGGAGCCACCCTACGTCTGAGGTCAGGGGCAGAAGCCGGGAGGACCCCATGCCCAAAGGGCAGCGGGCAAGAGGAGTTACGCCAAGTCCGAGGTCAGGGGCAGTGGCCAATGGTACCAGACTGCAAGGGCGCAGAAATGGCCAAGAGGAGTTACCCCTCATGTGAGGTCGGGGTGGGGGTGGGGGGAGGGGCGGCCAAGTGGAGATACCCAACGTCCGAAGTCAGGGGCGGTGGCCCAGAGGAGATACCCCATGCCCCAAGCCCAAGGTCGGGGGGGGGGGGGCGGAAGGAACTACCCCAAGCCCCTAAGCCCAAGGCCAAGGGCTGCGGCCAGGAAGAGTAACCCCAACCCCAGGCCAGAGGCCGTGGCTGGGAGGACCAACCCCACATTCAAGGAGACGTGGCTGTGGGGGTTCAGGAGGGCCTAGAGGAGCCATCCCACTTTGAGAGTCAAGAAGGGCGGTGGTGAGGAGATACTACTCGTCCAAGATAAGGAGCAATGGCTGCGCTTTGCTGGAGGAGCTGTGAAGAGATACCCCACGCCCAATTTAAGAGAAACCCAAGTAAGACGGTAGGTGTTGCAAGAGGGCATCAGAGGGCAGACACACTGAAACCATACTCACAGAAAACTAGTCAATCTAATCACACTAGGACCACAGCCTTGTCTAACTCAGTGAAACTAAGCCATGCCCGTGGGGCAACCAGAGATGGGTGGGTCATGGTGGAGAGATTTGATGGAATGTGGTCCACTGGAGAAGGGAATGGCAAACCACTTCAGTATTCTTGCCTTGAGAACCCCATGAACAGTATGAAAAGGCAAAATGATAGGATACTGAAAGAGAAACTCCCCCAGGTCAGTAGGGGCCCAATATGCTACTGGAGATCAGTGGAGAAATAACTCCAGAAAGAATGAAGGGATGGAGCCAAAGCAAAAAGAATGCCCAGCTGTGGATTTGACTGGTGATAGAAGGAAGGTCCGATGCTGTAAAGAGCAATATTGCATAGGAACCTGGAATGTCAGGTCCATGAATCAAGGCAAATTGGAAGTGGTCAAACAAGAGATGGCAAGAGTGAATGTCGACATCCTAGGAATCAGCTAACTGAAATGGGCTGGAATGGGTGAATTTGACTGAGATCCATTATATCTACTACTTTGAACAGGAATCCCTCAGAAGAAATGGAGTGGCCATCATGGTCAACAAAAGAGTCCAAAATGCAGTACTTGGATGAAATCTCAAAAACGACAGAATGATCTCTGTTCGTTTCCAAGGCAAACCATTCAATATCACAGTAATCCAAGTCTATGCCCCAACCAGTAATGCTGAAGAAGCTGAAGTTGAATGGTTCTATGAAGACCTACAAGACCTTTTAGAACTAACACCCAAAAAAGATGTCCTTTTCATTATAGGGGACTGGAATGCAAAAGTAGGAAGTCAAGAAACACCTGGAGTAACAGGCAAATTTGGTCTTGGAATATGGAATGAAGCAGGGCAAAGACTAACAGAGTTTTGCCAAGAAAATGCACTGATCATAACAAACACCCTCTTCCAACATCACAAGAGAAGACTCTATACATGGACATCACCAGATGGTCAACACCGAAATCAGATGGATTATATTCTTTGCAGCCAAAGATGGAGAAGCTCTATACAGTCAGCAAAAACAAGACCAGGAGCTGACTGTGGTTCAGACCATGAACTCCTTATTGCCAAATTCAGACTTAAATTGAAGAAAGTAGGGAAAACCACTAGACCATTCAGGTATGACCTAAATCAAATCCCTTATGATTATACAGTAAAAGTGAGAAATAGATTTAAGGGCCTAGATCTGATAGATAGTGTGCCTGATGAACTATGGAATGAGATTCTTGTCATAGTACAGGAGACAGGGATCAAGACCATCCCAATAGAAAAGGAATGCAAAAAAGCAAAATGGCTCTCTGAGGAGGCCTTACCAATATCTGTGAAAAGAAGACAAGCAAAAAAAACAAAGGAGAAAAGGAAAGATATAAACATCTGAATGCAGAGTTCCAAAGAATAGCAAGAACAGATAAAAAAGCCCTTTTCAGTGATCAATGCAAAGAAATAGAGGAAAACAACAGAATGGAAATAACTAGGGATCTTTTCAAGAAAATCAGAGATACAAAAGGAATATTACATGCAAAGATGGGCTCGATAAAGGACAGAAATGGTATGGACATAACAGAAGCAGAAGATATTAAGAAGAGATGGCAAGAATGCACAGAAGAAGAGTACAAAAAAGATCTTCATGACCCAGATAATCATGATGGTGTGATCACTGACCTAGAGCCAGACATCCTGGAATGTGAAGTCAAGTGGGCCTTAGAAAGCATCACTATGAACAAAGCTAATGGAGGTGGTGGAATTCCAGTTGAGTTATTCCAAATCCTGAAAGATGATGCTGTGAAAGTGCTGCACTCAATATGCCAGCACGATTGGAAAACTCAGCAGTGGCCACAGGACTGGAAAAGGTCCGTTTTCATTCGAATCCCAAAGAAAGGCAATGCCAAAGAATGCTCAAACTACCTCACAATTGCACTCATCTCACACGCTAGTAAAGTAGTGCTTAAAATTCTCCAAGCCAGGCTTCAACAATATGTGAACCATGAACTTCCTGATGTTCAAGCTGGTTTTAGAGAAGGCAGAGGAACCAGAGATCAAATTGCCAACATCCTCTGGATCATGGAAAAAGCAATAGAGTTCCAGAAAAACATCTATTTCTGCTTTATTGACTATGCCAAAGCCTTTGACTGTGTGGATCACTATAAACTGTGGAAAATTCTGAAAGAGATGGGAATACCAGACCACCTGATCTGCCTCTTGAGAAATTTGTATCCAGGTCAGGAAGTAACAGTTAGAACTGAACAAGGAACAACTGATTGGTTCCAAATAGGAAAAGGAGTATGTCAAGGCTGTATATTGTCACCCTGTTTGTTTAACTTATATGCAGAGTACATCATGAGAAACGCTTGACTGGAAGAAACAGAAGTTGGAATCAAGATTGCTGGGAGAAATATCAATAACCTCAGATATGCAGATGACACCACTCTTATGACAGAAAGTGAAGAGGAACTAAAAAGCCTCTTGATGAAAGTGAAAGAGGAGAGTGAAAAAGTTGGCTTAAAGCTCAACATTCAGAAAAGGAAGATCATGGCATCTGGTCCCATCACTTCATGGGAAATAGATGGGGAAACAGTGGAAACAGTGTTAGACTTTATTTTTCTGGGCTCCAAAATCACTGCAGATGGTGACTGCAGCCATGAAATTAAAAGACGCTTACTCCTTGGAAGGAAAGTTATGACCAACCTAGATAGCATATTCAAAAGCAGAGACATTACTTTGCCAACAAAGGTTTGCCTAGTCAAGGCTATGGTCTTTCCTGTGGTCATGTATGGATGTGAGAGCTGGACTGTGAAGAAGGCTGAGCGCCAAAGAATTGATGCTTTTGAACTGTGGTGTTGGAGAAGACTCTTGAGAGTCCCTTGGACTGAAAGAAGATCCAACCAGTCCATTCTGAAGGAGATCAGCCCTGGGATTTCTTTGGAAGGAATGATGCTAAAGCTGAAACTCCAGTCCTTGGCCACCTCATGCAAAGTGTTGACTCATTGGAGAAGACTCTGATCCTGGGAGGGATTGGGGGCAAGAGGAGAAAGGAACGACAGAGGGTGAAATGGCTGATGGGACAGAGGATGAGAGGGCTGGATGGCATCACTGACTCAATGGACATGAATCTCAGTGAAGTCTGGGAGTTGATGATGGCCAGGGAGGCCTGGCGTGCTGCGATTCATGGTGTCGCGAAGTGTCGGACATGTCTGAGCAACTGATGTGATCTGATTACTAGTGTGTCCTTCCAATGAATATTCAGAACTGATTTCCTTTAGGATTTCCTGGTAGGATCTCCTTTCTGTCCCAGGGACTTTCAGGAGTCTTCTCCAACACCACAGTTTGAAAACATCAATTCTTCAGTGCTCTCCCTTCCTCATGGTCCTACTCTCATATCCGTACATGACTACTAGAAAAATCATACCTTTGATTATACAGAACTTTGTCAGCAAAGTAATGTGTCTGCTTTTTAATATGCTGTCTGTGTTTGTCATAGCTGTTCTTTCAAGGAGCAAGTGTCTTTTAATTTCATGACTACAGTTGGTGTCTCAGTGATTTTGGAGCCCAAGAAAATAAAGTCTATCACTGTTTCCCCATATATTTTCCATGAAGTGATGCGACAAAATGCCATGATTTTTGTTTTTTTGAATGTTGAGTTATAAACCAACTTTTTCACTCTCCTCTTTCACCTTCATTAAAAGACTCTTTGGAGCATACGTAATTTATTTCTTCATTTTTGGTTGTTGGTATAAACTTAAAATTTTTGTCGCTCTCCAAACACATAAGTTAAATCCTATTTAATGTGAGAGTATTTAGAGGTGGGCCCTTTGGGTAATTACTAGATCATAAAATTGTTATGAAGAGACGTTAGAGAATTCTCTCAACCCTTCTGTCGTGTGACAACACAGGAAAAAGTTGGCTATCCGTAGAGTCAGTGATGCCATCCAGCCATCTCATCCTCTGTCTTCCCCTTCTCCTCTCGCCCTCAATCCCTCCCAGCATCAGAGTCTTTTCCAATGAATCAACTCTTCGCATGTGGTGGCCAACGTATTGAAGTTTCAGCTTTAGCATCATTCCTTCCAAAGAACACCCAAGGCTGATCTCCTTCAGAATGGACTGGTTGCATCTCCTTGCAGTCCAAGGGACTCTCAATAGTCTTCTCTGAGGAAACCGGAATTGAAAAAGACACGCATATCCCAATGTTCATCGCAGCACTGTTTATAATAGCCAGGACATGGAAGCAATCTAGATGTCCATCAGCAGATGAATGGCTAAGAAAGCTGTGGTACATATACACAATGGAGTATTACTCAGCCATTAAAAAGAATACATTTGAATCAGTTCTAATGAGGTGGATGAAACTGGAGCCGATTATACAGAGTGAAGTAAGCCAGAAAGAAAAACACCAATACAGTATACTAACGCATATATATGGAATTTAGAAAGATGGTAACAATAACCCTGTATACGAGACAGCAAAAGAGACACTGATGTATAGAAGAGTCTTTTGGACTCTGTGGGAGAGGAAGAGTGTGGGATTATTTGGGAAAATGGCACTGAAACATTTATAATATCATATATGAAACGATTCACCAGTCTAGGTTCGATGCAAGATATTGGATGCTTGGGGCTGGTACACTGGGACGACCCAGAGGGATGGTATGGGGAGGGAGGAGGGAGGAGGGTTCAGGATGGGGAACACATGTATACCTGTGGCAGATTCATTTTGATATATGGCAAAACCAATACAATATTGTAAAGTTAAAAAATAAAATTAATAAAAAAAAAGAGTCTTCTCCAACACCACAGTTCAAAAGTATAAATTCTTCTGTGCTCAGCCTTCTTCACAGTCCAATTCTCACACCCATACATAACCACAGGAAAAACCATAGCCTTGACTAGACGAACCTTTGTTGGCAATATGGTTTCATGATATTGCAGTCCAAATGAATTAAGAGAGATATTAATTAATTTTCGTATTTGTGTATTTTTTTCAAGCAATGAGATAAATATCTTCATTAACTACCTTTGTTTTTGATCTATAAACTCCCTGAAGTCAAGAAAGCTTATGTCACTCTCTGTTTCTCACACAATGTATGATACATAATATCCACTCTGAAAGTGAAAGTGAAGTTGCTCAGTCGTGTCTGACTCTTTGTGACCCCATGGACTGTATAGTCCATGGAATTCTCCAGGCCAGAATACTAGGGTGGGTGGCCGGTACCTTCTCCAGGGGATCTTCCCGACTGAGGGATCGAACCCAAGTTCCCGCATTGCAGGCAGATTCTTTACCAGTTGAGCCAAAAGGGATGTTAATCATTCAGTCATGTCTGACTGTTTGCGACCCCATGGACTATAGCCCACCAGGCTCCTCAGTCCACAGAATTCTCTAGTCAAGAATACTGAGTAGGTTGCCATTCCCTTCTCTAGGGGATCTTCCCAATTCACTCTATACACTTTCTAAATCACTTGCATTCTTGATCTTTTGGGGTGAGAATTTCTACTGATAAATTTTGATTAACTCTTTCTACATTACATATGTATATTTCCTTGAAATATTTACTCTTTGAAATTTGCTAGAATACTTTATTATGTTACTCATGATCTAGCTATAAGTATTTTTAAGTTAAATATTAATTTTAATTTCAATTCATTTCAATTTTATTAATTTTCAATTCAATTCAATTCAACACAGTCAGTAATGTATAAATAGATATTTTTCTGGAACTCTCTTGCTTTCTCAGTGATCCAGCAGATGTTGGCAATATGATCTCTGGTTCCTTTGCCTTTTCTAAAACCAGCTTGGACATCTGTAAGTTCATGGTTCATGTATTGTTGAAGCCTGCCTGGAGAATTTTGAGCATTACTTTGCTAGTGTGTGAGATGAGTGCAATTGTGTGGTAGTTTGAGCATTCTTTGGCATTGCTTTTCTTAGGGATTGTGATAAAAACTGACCTTTTCCAGTCCTGTGGCCACTGCTGAGTTTTCCAAATGTGCTGGCATATTGAGTGCAGCACTTTCACAGCATCATCTTTTAGGATTTGAAATAGTTCAACTGGAATCCCATCACCTCCACTAGCTTTGTTGGTAGTGATGCTTCCTAAGGCCCACTTGACTTCACATTCCAGGATATCTGGCTTATGTGAGTGATCACACCATCGTGATTATTTGGGTCACAATGATCTTTTTTGAACAGTTCTTCTGTGTATTCTTGCCACCTTTTCTTAATATCTTCTGCTTTTGTTAGGTGCATACCATTTCTGTACTTTATTGAGCACATCTTTGCATGAAATGTTGCCTTGGTATCTCTAATTTTCTTGAAGAGAGTTCTAGTCTTTCCCATTCTGTTGTTTTCCTCTATTTCTTTGCACTGATCACTGAGGAAGGCTTTCTTATCTCTCCTTGCTATTCTTTGGAACTCTGCATTCAAATGGGTATATCTTTCCTTTTCTTCTTTGCTTTTCACTTCTCTTCTTTTCACAGAAATTTGTAAGGCCTCCTCAGACGGCCATTTTGCTTTTTTTGCATTTGTTTTCCATGGGGATAGTCTTGCTCCCTGTCTCCTGTACAATGTCATGAACCTCTATTCATAGTTCTTCAGATACTCTGTCTATCAGATCTAGTCCTTTAAATCTATTTCTTACTTCCATTGTATAATCATAAGGGATTTGATTTAAGTCGTACTGAATGGTATGGTGTTTTCCCTACTTTCTTCAATTTATGTCTGAATTTGACAATAAGGTGTTCATGATGTGAGCCACAGTCAGCTCCCGATCTTGCTTTTGCTGACGGTATAGAGCTTCTCCATCTTTGGTTGCAAAGAATATTATCAATCTGATTTTGGTGTTGGCCATCTGGTGATGTCCATGTGTAGAGACTTCTCTTGTATTGTTGGAAGAAGGTGTTTGATATGACCAGTGCATTCTCCTGGTAAAATTCTATTATCTTTTGCCTTGCTTCATTTTGTACTCCAAGGCCAAATTTGCCTGTTATTCCAGGTTTTTCTTGGCTTCCTATTTTTCCATTCCAGTTCCCGGTAATGAAAGAGACATCTTTTTTGGGTGTTAGTTCAAGAACGTCTTGTATGTCTTCACAGAACCATTCAACTTCTGGTTCTTCAGCATTACTGGTCAGAGTATATACTTGGATTACCATGATATTGAATGGTTTTCTTTGGAAATGAATAGAGATCATTCTGTTGTTTTTGAGACTGCATCCAAGTACTGCATTTCAGACTCTTGTTGACTATGTTGGCTATTCCCTTTCTTCTAAGGGATTCTTCCCCACAGTAGTAGATATAATGGTCATCTGAGTCAAATTCACCCATTCGAGTCCATTTTAGTTTGCTGATTCCTAAAATGCCAACGTTCACTCTTGCCATCTCCTGTTTGACCACTTCCAATTTGCCCTTGATTCATGGACCTACTATTCTAGATTCTTATGCAATATTGCTCTGTACAGCATTGGACCTTGCTTCCATCACCAGTCCCATCCACAACTGGGTATTGTTTTTTCTTTGGCTCCATCTCTTTATTGTTTCTGGAGTTATTTCTGCACTGATCTTCAGTAGCATGTTGAGCACCTCCTGACCTGGGGAGTTCATCTTTCTGGGTCCTATCTTTTTGCCTTTTCATACTGTTCATGGGGTTCTCAAGGCAAGAATAAGGAAGTGGTTTGCCAGTCCCTTCTCCAGTGGACCACATTTTGTCAGAACTCTCCACCATGACCCATCTGTCTTGGGTGGCCCTACACAGCATGGCTTAGTTTCATTGAGTTAGATAAGGCTGTGGTCCATGTGATTAGATTGGTTAGTTTTCTGTGATTGTGGTTTCAGTGTGTCTGCCCTCTCATGTCCTCTCTAAGGGACTACCATCTTATTGGGGTTTCTCTTACCTTGTATGTGGGGTATCTCTTTATGGTTGCTCCAGAAAAGTGCAGCTGCTGCTCTTTACCTTGGACGTGAGATATCTCCTCGTGGCCTCTGCTACTGACCTTGGATGTGGGCTATCTCCTCTTGGCTACTTGCCTGGCTTTATATAAAATTATTCCTGAATTGAATAGAATTTTGTTACCAAACTATTTTAATATCAGTTTTATCTCTTTTACTAGATAATTATATTGGGTCTTGCAGTTGGTGGCAATATATGAGTACCATGATACTTTAGTCGTAAAAACATAATTTAAAGATAATAGTCCTGTCCCAGAATTTAATGGCCTGGTTTCTTATTTCTCCATGGTAGATGTGTTCCTATTCCCTTTCTTATGTTTTGCTATATAAATTCTAAATATTATTTCCTCCTTTTAACACCTATATGGATATTATAGGATTACCTTTATATGACAAATGCATTTTATCATTTCTGAATATAATTGAAAAATAGATTTATTTTCATCATTATCATGTTCATCTATTTCCACAATTGACAGAAGAAACAACTACTTTTAAGGAGTACCATAAAATTTATCTGGTATGAAACACTAAATTTATAATGAGTTTCATAATTATCACTTAACATATAGCTAAATGCAATATTTAGAAATTATGACTACTGTGAATGGTCGTTAATGTTATTTAGTAGTGTTCTAGTCTTTGCTAGTCCATGGATAGCCCTCTAGCCCCTCTAGCCCTCCAGGTTCCTCTGTCCATGGGATTTCCTAGGCAAAGATACTGGAATGGGTTGGCTTTTCCAGGGGATCTACCTGACTAAACAGATTCTTTACTGCTGAGGCAACAGAGAAGCCTATCATGAATGGTAGATCAGTTAAAATAAAATTATTGTCAGTCACTAAGCTGTGTTTGACTCTGTGACTCCATTGCCTACAGCATGCCAGTCTTCCCCGTCTTTCACTGTCTCTGGGGGTGTGCTCAGATTTATGTTCATTGAGTAGGTGATTCTATCTAACTATCTCTTCAAAATAAAATAATATAATAAATATTTAAAAATCTGATAGTAATGCACTGAAACGTTTAGTTTATAAGTACCAAATACTCAAACTCTGTATTTAGGCTCATTTACTATCAAATAATCAAGTCCATAAGTGTTCAACTTGTTGTTAGGTTTTTCTTTTGTGACTATGTTTTACAGAATCTGTCCAAATGCAGGAGAGCTGGTATCAATTTCTATGTTGGGAAGATCCTCTGGAGTAGGAAATGGCAACCTGTTCTAGGACTCTTGCCTGGAGAATCCCGTGGACAGAGGAGTCTGATTGGCTACAGTCCAAGGGGTCACAAAGAGTCAGACATGACTGAGTAACTAACCCTCTTCACTTTATTTTCACATAGACTTAAAGATGAAGCTTGAAATTAAAAAGGAATACTATAAAAGCACTTCTCTGATGTTGTTATGAAATAATTGGATTGTTAGCAAGACCTGCTAATGATGGAAAAATACCCATGAGTTCCAATTAGCCACACATAAGAAACTTCATATATTTTGCCCATAAATAGGATATGTCCTAGTGCTTTTAAGACTTATCCAAACGTACAATCAAGAGACACTGAATTAGTTGAAATTTTTAATCTTATGACTTTACTTCTTTCCTGGGGAACTAACAGCTTCCTGGGGCCTGGTCATGGCACCAGGTCAGACATTTTCATAGGTGAGATTATTTTTTGAAATCACATAATCCTATATTCTCAGGTATAAATGTATGTTTCAAATCATATAATCACTCCTTATCCAAATTTACCTGAGATTTAAAACCTTCTTAAGCATAGAAAACATCAAGACAGGTAGAATAGACTACAGTACTAAGCAATTTAGAAGAAAAATATTTTAGAATCATTTTTCTTATTGACATGTATTTAAATTAGTTTAGCTAATAATATAATTAGCTACAATGAATAAGTTAGAATAACTATACAATTAAAATATACACCAAAAATTTTCCTCACTTCATATTACAACTGATATTTTTTTCATGATATTGCACAATTTTAAAAGCATCTCTGTTAAAAACTAAATATTATTAAAAAGGATCCACTATATTTTATTTATCCTGTCCTCCACTGTGGAACATTTCACACCCATTCTAAATTTTCCACAGCTGTTAGTGATTATGTTGAACATATTTGTGCATAATGATGTTTCTCTTAAAATATTTTACATTAACCTTTACTCCTAGCAAAAGTATTATGGAGCCAAAGAAAAATTTAAGAAATAATTTATTTTGTTTCATAGTTGTTTATAAAGCATTTCTATGAATTGTGTCTAATTCTTACTTTATTTTGATCTTCTGGGAGATCCCACAAAAGAAGGAGGAAGTTCAGTGAAACTGCTGCATTGTGTATCCACTTATGCACACAATTTTCATCTTGGAAAATTAAAAAAAAAATAGTTTCTATCAGTTTATCTTTGAAAAGACATGCTGTATGGAATATGTTTAATAATACTTATTTCTCTTCTCTTTGGCAAATTTATAACCCCAAATTGTACTAGTAACACATCCTGTAACCAGGAATGAAGGGAGATGGGTGCTGTGGGAAGACGGGAGAAGAAGCCATGAGAATGCATGGAGCAGAAACACAAAGGAGTGGGAGGGTCATGCAGGTCATGGATAGATGTGCTGCCACTTTGATGATACAATTTAAGGAATTAACTTCATTCAATAACATCATTTTCATGATTTTACATGAACAACATTCATTAATGTGCACAGCAAGGGTTCAATAGATATTTGTCTGATGAAGGAATCTGTAGTAGGAGTTAATAGTAAGTAATGGATTTTATACAGGTTTTGATAGTTGGTGTATTGATATATTAGAAAGGCAATGGAAACCCATTCCAGTACTCTTGCCTGGAAAATCCCACAGACAGAGGAGCCTGGTAGAGTATTGATATATATGTTTATATATATAGTGTATTAGGTATCACACTAATTTATCTAGCAGAGTATTTCTTTCTGTTCTCCTTGTTAAATTTTTATTGTTCAGATCAGATCAAACAGATCAGTCACTCCATCATGTCCGACTTTTTGCAACCCCATGAATCGCAGCATGCCAGGCCTCCCTGTCTGTCACCAACTCCCAGAGGTCACTGAGACTCACATCCATCGAGTCAGTGATGCCATCCAGCCATCTCATCCTCTGTCGTCGCCTTCTCCTCTTGCCCTCAATCCCTCCCAGCATCAGAGTCTTCTCCAATGAGTCAACTCTTCGCATCAGGTGGCCAAAATACTGGAGTTTCTGCTTTAGCATCATTCCTTCCAAAGAAATCCCAGGGCTGATCTCCTTCAGAATGGACTGGTTGGATCTCCTTGCAGTCCAAGGGACTCTCAAGAGTCTTCTCCAACACCACAGTTCAAAAGCATCAATTCTTCGGTGCTCAGCCTTCTTCACAGTCCAGCTCTCACATCCATACATGACCACAGGAAAGAACATAGCCTTGATTAGGCGAAACTTTGTTGGCAAAGTGATGTCTCTGCTTTTGAATATGTGATCTAGGTTGGTCATAACTTTCCTTCCAAGAAGTAAGTGTCTTTTAATTTCATGGCTGCAGTCACCATCTGTAGTGATTTTGGAGCCCAGAAAAATAAAGTCTGACACTGTTTCCACTGTTTCCCCATCTATTTCCCATGAAGTGATGGGACCAGATGCCATGATCTTCGTTTTCTGAATGTTGAGCTTTAAGCCAACTTTTTCACTCTCCACTTTCACCTTCATCAAGAGGCTTTTTAGTTCCTCTTCACTTTCTGCCATAAGGGTGGTGTCATCCTCATATCTGAGGTTATTGATATTTCTCCCAGCAATCTTGATTCCAGCTTGTGTTTCTTCCAGTCCAGCATTTCTCATGATGTACTCTGCATACAAGTTAAATAAACAAGGTGACAATATACAGCCTTGACATACTCCTTTTCCTATTTGGAACCAGTCTGTTGTTCCATGTCCAGTTCTAACTGTTGCTTCCTGACCTGCATACAAATTTCTCAAGAGGCAGATCAGGTGGTCTGGTATTCACATCTCTTTCAGAATTTTCCACAGTTTATAGTGATCCACACAGTCAAAGGCTTTGGCATAGTCAATAAAGCAGAAATACATGTTTTTGTGGAACTCTCTTACTTTTTCCATGATCCAGCGGATGTTGGCAATTTGATCTCTGGGTCCTCTGCCTTTTCTAAAACCAGCTTGAACATCAGGAAGTTCACGGTTCAAATATTGCTGAAACCTGGCTTGCAGAATTTTGAGCATTACTTTACTAGCATGTGAGATGAGTGCAATTGTGAGGTAGTTTGAGAATTCTTTGGCATTGCCTTTCGTTGGGATTGGAATGAAAACTATCCTCTTCCAGTCCTGTGGCCACTGCTGAGTTTTCCAAATGTGCTGGCATATTGAGTGCAGCACTTGCACAGCATCATCTTTCAGGATTTGGAATAGCTCAACTGGAATTCCATTACCTCCTCTAGCTTTGTTCATAGTGATGGTTTCTAAGGCCCACTTGACTTCACATTCCAGGATGTCTGGCTCTAGGTGAGTGACCACACCATTGTGATTATCTGGGTCGTGAAGATCTTTTTTGTACAGTTCTTCTGTGTATTCTTGCCACCTCTTCTTAATATCTTCTGCTTCTGTTAGGTCCATACCATTTCTGTCCTTTATTGAGCCCATCTTTGCATGAAATGTTCCTTTGGTATCTTTGATTTTCTTGAAGAGATTCACAGTTTGAAAATAAGGATTTCCTATGCTTGGTAAATCCTTGTGTGTTGAACATCTATCGAAGGGTTTATGTTTTAATTCAAGTCTTCTAAAGCTATAAATTTATAGAATATTACTATGGTAAATTTTATGTGGAACAGAATTTTGAAGAATTAAAAATATCAATAAACAAACATATCATCTTTAAAGAAAAATGACCCAATATGTACACTTTCTTAGAAGCAATTAAATGCTTTCATAGTTACTCTAGGGAGTGTGTCAGAAACTGTTATACTGGACTTCCTTTCAAATGTTTATCTGTACTTTATAAAGTAGAGAGTTTACAGATAAACAGAGCTGAAGGACAAGAGTACTTGAATTTCTGCTGAGTTTATGGTTTGGGGGAAGCAGACATAGCCTTACGCTTAGAGAATGGCCATTCAATACCAGCCCTTACTCATCACCCATTAGGTTTCAGGTACCGCAGACATGCCAGGCACTCTGGTAAGTGATGAATAGCTTATGTATCCTGGTAGGTACAAGGGCGCATGCATCTCTAAGGACTTATACACACCTCACTAAATTCCCTCCATGTGATAGATATTTCTTGACCATACTTTTTTCTTTCCACAGTTTGACCTGAGGGTTGGAATATAAATTCTCCTGGAAGAGGGAATAACTCTTGCCTGTGTATAGCACTTCTTAGCTTTCAAGATAGCTCCAAAAGTTGCAACTTGTTACCTCACAGACACAGAGGAGGGCTTGGGAAACATGGGGCCCTGAGGTGACTTAGTCCAGTGGAGTGGGAACCAGTAGGAGAATCCAAATCTCACATAGACAGCCTCTACATGTCTCATATAGACAGTGTTTTCTTGGCAAATTGCACATCAAACATGGCCTGACTGGTGTTTTACAGGTGACAGGTTCTAGATGTCTGAAGAGATGCAAAATACTATGGTGAAAATAAGAAAGACTTGAAACGAGTACAGGGCAAAAGTTCCAAGGGCACAGTGACTATTTTGTTCTAAGAAAGTCAGATCACAGGGCTTTCACGAGTAATGACTATCATTCTTTATCCCAGGAAGCTGTTACTTACTGAATGGATGTCCTCAGGCCTCCAAGCAATGTGACGGAATTTGTTCTCCTGGGACTCACAAAGAATCCACACTTGCAGAAAATACTTTTCGTTGTCTTTCTGTTCATTTTCCTCTTCACTGTGCTGGCCAACCTGCTCATGGTCATCACCATCTCCCTCAGCCCTATGCTTTCTGCTCCCATGTACTTCCTTCTCACTTACTTGGCCTTATTAGATGCCTCCTTCACATCTGTTACCACCCCCAAATTGATTGTTGACCTACTTCATCAAAGAGGAATCATCTCCTGGCGAGGATGCTTGACTCAGGTCTTTTTAGAACACTTTCTGGCAGCATCAGAGGTCATCGTCCTCACTGTCATGGCCTATGACCGCTACGTGGCCATCTGCAAGCCTCTGCACTACACGACCATCATGCGACAGGGGCTCTGCCGGCTCCTGGTGGTGGTGGCCTGGATTGGGGGGATCCTGCATGCCACCGTGCAGATTCTTTTCACCATGGACTTGACCTTCTGTGGTCCCAATATCATTGACCACTTCATGTGTGATTTCTTCTCCCTGTTGGAACTTGCCTGCAGTAATACTTACATACCTGGAATTGTGGTGGCAGCCAACAGTGGGGGCATGTGCTTGCTCATTTTTTCCATGCTGCTCATTTCCTACATAGTCATCCTGAGCTCTCTGAAATCCCATGGCTCTGAAGGACGACGCAGAGCCCTCTCTACATGTGGCGCCCACTTTACAGTAGTGGTGCTCTTTTTTCTGCCTTGTGTGTTCACCTACACACGTCCTGTGGCCACTTACCCTGTGGACAAGTGGGTGACTATGTTCTCCGCAATCCTCATTCCCATGTTAAATCCTATCATTTACACAGTGAGAAACATAGAGGTGAAAAAAGCCATGAGGAGTCTGATGAAGAGGAGAGTAGTTTAGTTTGTTCAGAATGCCAATAAAGTGATGATCTATATACATAGGGGTGATTAAGTGTGAATATTCAGTTGTTAAGTCATGTCAGACTTTTTGCAACCCCATAGACTGTCACCAGCCAGACTCCTCTGTCCATGGGATTTCTCAGGCAAGAATACTGGAGAAGGTCGCCATTTCCTTCACCAGAGGATCTGTGCAACCCTGGGATCAAACTAGCATCTTCTGCATTGGCAGCAGATTCTTTACCGTTGAGCCACCAGGAACGTCCATGTTGTTTTTGTTGTTCAGTCACTAAGTTGAGTCTGCTCTTTGCTGTCTCATGGACGGTAGCATGCTAGGCTCCTCTGTCCTCGACTATCTCCTGGATTTTCTCACATTCATGTCCATTGAATCAGTGATGCAATCTAACCATCTTATCTTCTGCTGCCTCTTTTGTCCTTTTGCCTTCAATATTTCCTATCATCAGGGTCTTTTCCTATGAGTTGATCCTTTCTATCAGATCGCCAAAGTATTGGAGCTTCAGCTACAGCATCAGTTCTTCCAATTAATAGTTAGGATTGATTTCCCTATGAGTGATTTCTTTGATCTCTATGCAGTCCAAGGGAGTCTCAAGAGTCTTCTCCAACACCACAGTTCAAAAGCACTGATTCTTTGGCACACAGCCTTCTTTACGCTCACATCCGTACATGAGTACTGGAAACACCATAGCTTTGGCCATATGACATTTGTTTGCACAGTGACATCTCTGCTTTTTAATATACTGTAGGTATGTCATAGCTTTCCTTCCAGGGAGCAATTATCTTTTAATTTCATGGCTTCAGTCAAATTCTACAATGAATCAATCTGATTGTTATATTGACCATATGGTGATGTCCATATGTAGAATCATCTCTTGGGTCATTTAAAAGAGTGTTTGCTTTGGCCAGTGTATTTTCTCAACAAAACTCTGTTAGCCTTTGCCCTTTTTCATTTTATACTCCAAGACCAAACTTGCAGGTTGTTCTGAATATCTCCTGACTTTCTACTTTTGCATTCCAATCACCTATGATAAAAAGGATATCTTTTTTTGGTATTAGACTTAGAAGGTCTTGTAGGTCCTCACAGAACCAGTCAACTTCACCTTCTTCAGTTTCAGGAGTTGGGACATAAACTTGCACTACACTGATGTCAAATGGTTTGCATTGGAAGCAAACTGAGACAATTCTGTTGTTTTAGAGATTGCCCAAGCACTGAGTTTCTTACTCTTTTTTCTAACTCTGAGGGCTACTCCATTTCTTCTCAGAGATTCTTGTCCACAGTAGTAGACATAATGGTCATCTCAATTAAATTCAAGTCCCTTTTAGTTCATTGATTCCTTAGATGTCTATGTTCAATCTTGCCATCTCCTGCTTGACCACATCCAATTAACTTTGAGCCATGGACCTAACATTCTAGGTTTCTATGCAATATTTTTCCTTATAGCATTGGGCTTTACTTTTACCACCAGAAGCATCCACAATGAGTATCATTTCTGCTTTGGCCCAGCTGCTTCATTCTTCCTGAAGCTATTAGTTATTTCCCTCCATGCTTTCCTGGTTGCATATTGGGTACCTTCTGACCGGGGGGCTCATCTTCTAGTGTCATATCTTTTTGCCTTTTCATACCGTTCATGGGGTTCCCCTGGTAGGTTTCCATTTCTTCCTCCAGTGGACCATATTTTGTCAGAACTCTTCACTATGATCCATCCATCTTGGGTGGCCCTGCATGGCATGGCTTATAGCTTGCTTATAGCTTCATTGAGTTGTGCAAACTGCTTTGTCAAGACAAGGCTGTGATCCACGAAAGGACTGAATAAGACTATAGCTACTTTATTAAATTGTCACTATCTATGTTGTGAAATCTATTATATGAATATAATACTCATGCAAGAAGAAACTTTCATATGATATTACCCTGTTTTATTAATTACAGTATCCTCAGCCATAGCATATTTTGTGTATTAAAATAGGTAGTTCTGTCTAATTTAATAATTGGATAAATATTTAAACATTATATCTGAATTGGTGGTAAATTGTTATATATAGACAGAACATCAAGGCAGAATATATTGAATACTAAATAAAAAGAGAGAAAAACTTGCAATGACAAGTAGAAAAATACATGATAAATTCATCTTTGCTGAAACAAAACAACTGGTCTGGTACTTTTTTCTGAACTGTAAATAGTCTTAAAATAGTTATAAAATATTTTTTTCTTCTATCACTGTCACTGCTTCAGTTCAGATCAGTCGCTTAGTCGTGTTCAACTCTTTGTGACCCATGGACAGCAGCACACCAGGCTTCCCTGTCCAACACTAATTCCCAGAGCCTGCTCAAAATCATGTCCATAGAGTTGGTGATGCCATCCAACCATCTCATCAGAACTTACAGACCTTAATCAGTGATATGGTTTAGTAGTGTTTCTACACAGAGGATGAAATGTTTGGATTCCATCATGGACTCAATGGACATGAGTCTGAACAAGTTTTGGGAGACAGTGAAGGACAGGGAAGCCTGACATGCTGCAGTTCACGGAATCACAAAGAGCTGGACACGGCTGAGAGACTGAATTGGACTGGACTGAAGCTGGAGATTATTGAGGGAGACATTGCATGCACAGGTCACAAAGAATTGGACACGACTGAGTGACTGAACAACAGCATAGCTTTTAAATGTAGTGGGAAAATCCCAGTGTACTTAATTGAGCAAGAATCAGTTTTGGATAGATTCTAGTTCTAAGATTTAATGATATATGTAGTTAAAAATGGATAAAATGTACAGTGATCTTTATCTCTATTGGTGCAAAAAGATGATACCCTTTTAAGAAATGTCATAAAGTTTGGGGAAGGTCCTTCATTAGCCTTAAAGCAATGCATAAAAGAAAGAAAATAAAACAGAATAATGTCTCCCAAAATTTCAAGTCATCTAGTCTGGCCACACCAACATGACAGAATGAGAAGCACTAAGCAACTGAATAGTATTTTCTATTTTGCTGTTAGCAGGAAAAGCAGTTACTAAAATAAATTTCCCTAGGGAATAATCTACAGTATAAATAATAACAGTTTTCTGAATAATCAGAGACTCCATGGAGAAAATGGAGACACAGTTAAATGAAATAAAATATTTCTACAAATAATAATGCAATCTGTTACACTATCTTGTCATCATGGATGAAAGTTGAATTCAGAGTAACTTAAAAAGTCTTCAGTCACACAGAAGCTTCCACATCACATCACATCAAGCCTCCAAATGGTGAGAAAAACACCTAATATTGGGAATTGGGCTTTACAACTGTGCAACTTTATTATGGAAGACATTAAATTATTTTGAAATAAATAAAGCTTTGATTCCAATTCTGGTTTTATCATTTAACATGTTTGACTTTGGGGAAATTAATGATATATGGGGTAAGCCTCAGGTTCTTTGAATAAAAAATGGAGATTTCTGTCTTATTAGAGTAAATGTTGAAAGTGATACATTAAACTGTAACACAGGAAAGATAACATCAGAACAAGATTGAAAGAGAATCAATAGTTTTGGCTACTTCAGGATAACAAATTTTTAGAAGCCGGAACAAAGGTAGACTTAACTCTCAGGAGGCTGCTGCAGAGGCCAGGATGGAGCTGGGGCAGGAATGATCAAATCAGGGATACATTCTGAAAGTAGAGACAACTCAATTTGCAAAAGGCATGAATGAGTCATAGGAAATCAATAAAGAAGCTAAGAACACTGTGAGATTTATTGTCTGAGCAATGGCATTGAAGTGGGTACCCCTTAACAAGATAGGGTGCATTTTACATTGTGGAAATTTTAATTATGTATCATATATACTATATTGTACAGGAGACAGGGATCAAGACCATCCCCATGGAAAAGAAATGCAAAAAAGCAAAATGGCTGTCTGGGGAGGCCTTAAAAATAGTTGTGAAAAGAAGAGAAGCAAAAAACAAAGGAGAAAAGGAAAGATATAAACATCTGAATGCAGAGTTCCAAAGAATAGCAAGAAGACATAAGAAAGCCTTCTTCAGCAATCAATGCAAAGAAATAGAGGAAAACAACAGATGGGAAAGACTAGGGATCTCTTCAAGAAAATCAGAGATACCAAAGGAACATTTCATGCAAAGATGGGCTCGATAAAGCACATAAATGGTATGGACCTAACAGAAGCAGAAGATATTAAGAAGAGGTGGCAAGAGTACACAGAAGAACTGTACAAAAAAGATCTTCATGACCCAGATAATCATGATGATGTGATCACTGACCTAGAGCCAGACATCCTGGAATGTGAAGTCAAGTGGGCCTTAGAAAGCATTACTACGAACAAAGCTAGTGGAGGTGATGGAATTCCAGTGGAGCTATTCCAAATCCTGAAAGATGATGCTGTGCAAGTGCTGCACTCAATATGCCAGCACATTTGGAAAACTCAGCAGTGGCCACAAGATTGGAAAAGGTCAGTTTTCATCCCAATCCCAAAGAAAGGCAATGCCAAAGAGTGCTCAAACTACCGCACAATTGCACTCATCTCACACGCTAGTAAAGTAATGCTCAAAATTCTCCAAGCCAGGCTTCAGCAGTATTTGAACCGTGAATTACCTGATGTTCAAGCCGGCTTGAGAAAAGGCAGAGGACCCAGAGATCAAATTGCCAACATCTGCTGGATCATGGAAAAAGCAAGAGAGTTCCAGAAAAACATCTATTTCTGCTTTATTGACTACGCCAAAGCCTTTGACTGTGTGGATCACAATAAACTGTGGAAAATTCTGGAAGAGATGGGAATACCAGACCACCTGATCTGCCTCTTGAGAAATTTGTATGCAGGTCAGGAAGCAACAGTTAGAACTGGTCACAGAACAACAGACTGGTTCCAAATAGGAAAAGGAGTATGTCAAGGCTGTATATTGTCACCCTGCTTATTTAACTTGTATGCAGAGTACATCATGAGAAACGCTGGGCTGGAAGAAGCACAAGCTGGAGTCAAGATTGCCGGGAGAAATATCAATAACCTCAGATATGAAAATAACACCACCCTTATGGCAGAAAGTGAAGAGGAACTAAAAAGCCTCTTGATGAAAGTGAAAGAGGAGAGTTAAAAAGTTGGCTTAAAGCTCAACATTCCAAAAAGGAAGATCATGGCATCTGGTCCCATCACTACATGGGAAATAGATGGGGAAACAGTGTCAGACTTTATTTTTCTGGGCTCCAAAATCACTACAGATGGTGACTGCAGCCATGAAATTAAAAGAGGCTTACTCCTTGGAAGGAAAACTATGACCAACCTAGATAGCATATTGAAAAGCAGAGACATTACTTTGCCAACAAATGTTCGCCTAGTCAATGCTATGGTCTTTCCCTAGGTCATGTATGGATGTGAGACCTGGACTGTGAAGAAGGCTGAGTGCCAAAGAATTGATGCTTTTGAACTGTGATGTTGGAGAAGACTCTTGAGAGTCCCTTGGACTGCAAGGAGATCCAACCTGTCCATTCTGAATGAGATTAGCCCTGGGATTACTTTGGAAGGAATGATGCTAAAGCTGAAACTCCAGAACTTTGGCCACCTCATGTGAAGAGTTGACTCATTGGAAAAGACTCTGATGCTGGGAAGAATTGGGGGTAGGAGGAGAAGGGGACAATAGAGGATGAGATGCCTCGATGCCATCACTAACTCGATGGATGTGAGTCTCAGTGAACTGTTGGAGTTGGTGATGGACAGGGAGGCCTGGCGTGCTGCGATTCATGGGGTTACAAAGAGTCGGACATGAGTGAGCGACTGATCTGTTCTGATATACTAAATTGATATTCAAATGCAGATGTCCAAAATTGGAGATATGGCATGCAAAAATTTGAAAATCAGGGTAGGTGTCAGAGCTAGAGACCCAGCATTTGATAACATCAGCATTTGTAGGTCAGGAAATGGGAACGTCCAAGTAAAGAGCCACTGAAAGACATCTCAGTGATTTCTTGTACAATCCAAGGCAATGATCTTCTCTTCACATTTTGATCTATTCACGCTTGATGTGTAAATTCTTTTGTGCTTCAATAATTTTGCCTTTGTGACTGCATAATGGTACATATTTCCATATAATTCCCTTTCCATCTTTGTTCCATCACTATTTCTTTAAATCTGAATTAAATTCTCTGATTTCTGTTTGATGGATATATTCCTACCCTGTACCCCTTAATATTTTGCCAATATTTTTTATAATAGCTGTTTTTCCATTAGACTGGAATTTTATGATGCATCTTTATATGTTATATCACTGGGGGCAGGGAACTAGGCCTTTTTGAACTTGGTCATCACAATGTATGTGCCACATTGGACATAAACTGGTACATTATAGTCATGGTTTGTGCTTCCCAGTTGGGGCTAGTGGTAAAGAGCCTACCCGCCAATGCAGGAGACAAGAGACACAAGTGTGATCCTTGGGTCAGAAAGATTCCCTGGAGGATAAGATAACAACCCACTCTAGTATTCTTGCTGGAGCATCCCAAGGACAGAGGAGCCTGGTAGCTACAATCCATAAGGTCACAAAGACCTGGACATGACTGGAACGACTTAGCACCCATACATTGTTTTAGTTGATTGGATAAAGGAAATAACTTAGGATGCATTAAAAATTCCCTCCTCTTTTGTAACTTATCTGGTTCTAATACATGACTTCAGCTCCTATACAGACAAGACGGAAACAGGGAACCGTGTAACTTATTTCATCCTATTGGACTTCATACAAAATCCATAGGAGCAGAAAGTCTTTATTCAATTATCTGTCTAATATCAGAAACAGAGCTAGTGTTCACATCTGCATTCTTCAAAATCCAATTTGATACTCTTTTAACCATTTCAAAGATACCAGAGAAAATAAATTTCAGCAGAACCTCTTTCATATCACAGAAATTTAAAACTTATCTTTTCTAAATACATATTCATAAAAGTTGTTTTTATGCGTAAAAGTCTAAGAAGTTGTGTCTAAGACAGCTATATGACTTACTGGTATCGAGGGTGATGTGGACTCTTATATAGAAAGAAGCATATTAGTATATAAGTGTTAGAATTTTGGCTTACATTTAGTTCCTTGAATTTGCAATCCTCTTTGAAAACTAGTAGATTATTTATAAGGAATAATAAAAGCCAGATAAAAATCAATACTCCACAGTTAACTAAAGAAGGCATTTCTCAGTTAACTTACATAACTTAGAAGGCTTTGTTGTGAATTAATTTTGGCTTTTTTCAAAAATGAAAAGTGCTTCTAAAATATGAATGTTACATATGTCACAGAAGTGTAGTTCCCTTTTTGACAAAAAGGTCCAGCCTCTGATTTCAAGGTTACCATATATTTATTTTTGACTTGGGGAGTTATTGCTTTACAATGTTGTGTTAATTTCTGCTCTACAGCAGTAGAGTATATACATATATGCACTCCCTCTTGAGCTCCCTCCCACCTCCACTTTCCACCCTTCTAGACCATCCCAGAGCACTGAGCTGAGCTCCCTGGGTTCTACAGCTTTTCACTTTGTTGTTGTTCAGTTGCTATATCGTGCCCGAGTCTTTGCAACCCCATGGACTGTAGCATGCCAGGCTCTTTTGCCCTCTGATATCTCCAAGAGTTTGCTCAAATTTGTGCCCATTGAGTTGTGATGCTACCTAACCATTTCATCCTCTGTCAGCCCCTTCTCCTTTTCCCTTCAGTCTTTCCCAGCTTCCCATTGGCTATCTTTATACACATAATAGTATATTATTTAAGAAATTAATGGACTCCATGATAGAAAATATTCAGAAGGCATATTATTAGGAATATATGATGGAGAGCAACAAAACTACTTTTGGAAACAGGAGATGTGAGTTTTATTTTACAGTATGCAACATTATACTCTAGAGCCTTAAACAGCTCTCCCTATTTCTGTAAGTAGTTTACTTAGGTAAACTGCAAGTTGTTTCCAAGTTCTGCCTTTCTACCCAAGTTAATATGTTTATTGTCATAAATATTGTTATTTTTGCTTCTACTTCAATTAGAAGCAACATTCGAAGGCTTATGATACCACAGCCTACCTCCCAGAACTTTTCATTCCTCATAAACAACATAGGAGATGTCCTTCTGGGGTGAAAGTTCCTTCGGATGGACTAATACAACATGAGCTCTCTCTGGACTACTTTACTGTCTTGAGAACATGTTTCTCTACCTCTTGAGGTTCATAAATCTGCCCATAAGAACATTTTGATATATACCTTTTTGTGTGTGTGTGTGAAATTAGTCCCTAAAACTATCAAACATCAAAACAGACCTCAACTACTTTCTGATCAGCTGTGAAATGATCTATACATTTTTGTTTTACTGCTTTCTTTCTGGTTTGACTTTCAAGTGGAGAATCTATGTTATTGTCTCTCCAGGATTTATAAACCACCATAGATTTGTATTCTAGAAAGAGACTGCCTGGCATAGCTCCAGAATTCTTCTTTGAAAAACACCAATCCAGTATACTAACACATATATATGGAATTTAGAAAGATGGTAATGATAACCATGTATGCAGAGCAGCAAAAGAGACACAGATGTATAGAACGGTCTTTTGGACTCTGTGGGAGAGTGCAAGGGTGGGACGATATGAGAGAATGACATTGAAACATGTAAATTATCATATGTGAAATGAATCGCCAATCCAGGTTCGATGCATGAGACAGGGTGCTCAGGGCTGGTGCACTGGGATGATCCTGAGGGATGGCATGGGAAGCGAGGTGGGAGGAGGGTCCAGGATGGGGGAACACATGTACACCCGTGGTGAGTTCATGTCAATGTATGGCAAAACCAATGCAATATTGTAAAGTTTTTAAAAAAAGAAAATTATTTTCAGGGACAACCTTCACTGTTTTACATCTACATATGTTCTCTTTCTCTTTTATGCTTCCCTATAGCCTTGGGGAACTGGGCTAGAGAGGATGAGGGGTTCTCAAGCAATCTCTCTACCCAGCACGGTAGCTATTAAAGTCAAGGATGGAGGAACATTGAATGGACCATGGTTGAATGGATCTCAATCTTCCATGAAGTTGGGGATGGTGACTTTTTCAGTGCACACTAATTCTGTGATTTGACTTTCTTTCATTCCAATGTTGAAAAGAGCAAGTTCAAGACAATTTCATGATGATACCTCTGCAAAATCCGTATCCCCCAGAGGTCATTAGACAGGTTACAATCCTCATTGAAACTGTTTTGGCATCTGCTATCACAGATACAATTGCAGAACTCTAATGTTACAGTGTCCAATCAGATTAGGTTTGGTCATGTGTTTTCAGTTTTCTTAAACTGTTTTCCTTCATGACACATTCTGCTCACAGTGATCACAATAGCTGCAGTCAGTCTAGAGTTGTCTACAATTTATTATTATTATTTTTTTATTTTAAATTTTATTTTATTTAACTTTACAATATTGTATTGGTTTTGCCATATATCAAAATGAATCTGCCACAGGTATACATGTGTTCCCCATCCTGAACCCTCCTCCCTCCTCCCTCCCCATACCGTCCCTCTGGGTCAGCCCTGTGCACCAGCCAAAAGCATCCAGTATTGTGCATTGAACCTGGACTGGTGACTCGTTTCATATATGATATTATACATATTTCAATGCCATTCTCCCAAATCATTTATTTTTCTTATTAAAGAAAGCATATCTGAATATCTTGAAGTAGCTGTGATTTCACATAAAAATATTTCTGAATTGAATTTATTTGCCAAATAATTTTTATATCAGTTTTATTTGTTTTATTGATGACACCCTTATGGCAGAAAGTGAAAAAGAACTAAAGAGCCTCTTGATGAAAGTGAAAGAGGAGAGTGAAAAAGTTGGCTTAAAGCTCAACAATCGGAAAACTAATATCATGGCATCTGGTCCCATCACTTCATGGCAAATAGATGGGGAAACAGTGGAAACAGTGGCTGACTTAATTTTGGGGGGCTCCAAAATCACTGCAGATGATGATTGCAGCTATGAAATTAAAAGACACTTACTCCTTGGGAGGAAAGTTATGTACAATCTAGGCAGCATATTGAAAAACAGATACATTACTTTGCCAACAAAGGTCCGTCTAGTCAAGGCTATAGTTTTTCCAGTAGTCATGTATGGATGTGAGAGTTGGACTGTAAACAAAGCTAAGCACCAAAAAATTGGTGCTTTTGAAGTGTGGTGTTGGAGAAGACTCTTGAGAGTCCCTTGGACTGCAAGGCGACCCAACCAGTCCATCCTAAAGGAGATCAGTCCTGGGTGTTCATTGGAAGGACTGATGTTGAAGCTGAAACTCCAATACTTTGGCCACCTGATGCGAAGAGCTGACTGATTTGAAAAGACCCTGATGCTGGGAAAGATTGAGGGCAGGAGAAGGGAATGACAGAGGAAGAGATGGTTGGATGGCATCACCGATTCAATGGACACGGGTTTGGGTGAACTCTGGGAGTTGGTGATGGACAGGGAGGCCTGATGTGCAGTGGTTCATGGGGTTGCAGAGTCAGACACGACTGAGTGACTGAACTGAACTGAACTAAGTAATTATAGTGGACTTCAAAATTCGTGGCTGAATAAGTGTCTTATGACACTTTAGTCATAAAAAATATAATTTAAAGATAAGTGTCCTGCCCCAGGATTCAGGGTTGTATGGCTTCTTATTTTCCCTTGGTATATTGTGTCTTTATTTCCTTTATTACATTTTCTTATACATTTGTGAGCATTATTTCCTATCTTCTATATTTTGTAGGTATGCTGCAGGATTAAATTTAAATGGCAAATATATTTTACCATATTTGGATATATTTAAACAATGGAATAATTTTCATTGTTATCATGTTAGTCTAATTCCAGAAGTGGAACAAGAAACAACTATTTTGAAGACATACTATAAACTGCCGGGGTCCAGCCTCGGTTGATCCAGGGTCTTCGGAGGGTGGACGGCGTGGGCGACTCATTTACATTTCAATTGGAGACATTAAGAGTAATTAAAGGATAACTCAGTAGGAAATTCAGAGAATAGAAGAGGCTGAGTAACTTGGTTTACGCGGGAGACCAATAAAACTTCAAGACAAGAAGTTTGCACCACTTGCGTAGGCCGCAGGTGCCCGCTCAAATAGCGGAAAGTGCCCCACCTTAGGCACTTTCTCGAGTGGGTCTTAGAAGCCCAGACATGATTAGCAAGCTTGGTGGGTTCCGCGTTCCACATGGAAACTTCAGCCGGAAATAGAGGAAGAATGACATAGGGAGACCAAGCTCTGGTGAGCAAGGCCCGTAGCTTTATTTTCAACAGGGGCTTTTACACCCTAAGTTACACATAGAGGATAATAGGGGATGTGAAATCATGCAAAGCCAGCAGCCTTTAATCCTTATCAAAAACTAGGATTTCTTTCCTGCAAATTTATCATGTACAAATGGTTCAGGTGATTTACATCATCTTCTGGCCAGAAGGCCTATTAACACTTTATGACTCTTGACAAAGTTTTGTCAACCTCAAGACTTATTTTCTCTAAGAGTAATTATTTTAAGGTTTGGCGCCATCTTTATCTGCAGGTGTTAGATAAACTTGCATTCCTATAGGCAGGAGGCACAGTGGGTTTACAACAAAGAAAAGAATTTAGTACCTTAAGAGTCTAAAGTTACTAGCATCAAGGCCACTACTTATTTTTTCTACAAACCAACTATACACATTCAAGGATACAAAACGGGGGATGTGAAAACTTGGCAAAAAGCATTGGCTCATTAATGAACTAGTTTTTATTCTGACAGTTTTTAACTCTCTGAGAGGCTCTAAGCTATTTGAATATCTTAAGCTTCCCCTGCCTCTCGGGGCTGAGACTGTAAACAATCGTATGTATAGCTATAGGAGTCCGGGTAAACTTGTCAGGCCAGTTAGAGAGCTATCTGAGGGGTTTGGATTTGAACACTCCTAATGCCCAGGAACTTTATTAATTGGAGCTGTAAGTTAATTCGTTATTAGAGAGAGGGAGATGGTGGTGGGGGACAGCCCCCAGTAAAGTCAGAGGTGAGAGCACAAAGCAGTAAAGTAGGCAGACTCTGGTTTTTGGGGGGTAGATGCTCAAGAATATCCAGGAGGACTCCTGAGGCTTGATCTCGCCATTGCATTTGCCAAGACTCCTTTCTCATGACCTGTGTCACGAGTAGAGTGTCTCTCCGCGGCGGCTACCAACAATAAACCTTATCTAGCACGAAATGTTAACAATATAACTGGGTTCATAATAATCATTTAATGTACACCTGAAAGCAATATTTATAAATGATGATTACCATGTCTGGTAGATCAGTAAAAATAAAATATTATACTAAAATCTAAAAATCATATAGCTACACACCTAAGTGTTTTATTTATATGGTATCAAAGATTCATACTCTGTTTTTAAGCTCATTTACTATCAAGTATCCAAGTTTGTAAGTGACCATTTTGGTGCTTTTTTATTTTGTGATGATTTGTTTTCATGTAGACGTACATGAAATTTAAAATTTAAGATGGATACAGTAAAAGCTCTTCTCTGATGTTCAGATGCCTTGTTTGAAATAATTGGGTTATTGGCAAGACCTGCTAATGATGGAGAAATACCCCTGAGGTCAATTAGCCACAGAGAAGAAGCTTCCTAGATTTTGCCCAAAAAGAGGATACGTGGTAGTGTTTTTAAGGCTTATCAAAAGATACTGTTAGGGTTCAGATTAGATCAGATCAGCTCAGTCGCTCAGTCGTGTCCGACCCTTTGCGACCCCATGAACTGCAGCACGCCAGGCCTCCCTATCCATCACCAGCTCTCGGAGGTCACTTAGACTCACATTCATCGAGTCAGTGATGCCATCCAGCCATCTCATCCTCTGTCGTCCCCTTCTCCTCCTGCCCTCAATCCCTCCCAGCATCAGAGTCTTCTCCAATGAGTCAACTCTTCGCATGAGGTGGCCAAAATACTGGAGTTTCAGCCTTAGCATCATTCCTTCCAAAGAAATCCCAGGGCTGATCTCCTTCAGAATGGACCGGTTGGATCTCCTTGCAGTCCAAGGGACTCTCAAGAGTCTTCTCCAACACCACACTTCAAAAGCATCAATTCTTCGGCACTCAGCCTTCTTCACAGTCCAGCTCTCACATCCATACATGACCACAGGAAAGACCATAGCCTTGATTAGGCGAACCTTTGTTGGCAAAGTGATGTCTCTGCTTTTGAATATGCTATCTAGGTTGGTCATAACTTTCCTTCCAAGGAGTAAGCGTCTTTTAATTTCATGGCTGCAGTCACCATCTGCAGTGATTTTGGAGCCCAGAAAAATAAAGTCTGACACTGTTTCCACTGTTTCTCCATCTATTTCCCATGTAGTGATGGGACCAGATGCCATGATCTTCGTTTTCTGAATGTTGAGCTTTAAGCCAACCTTTTCACTCTCCACTTTCACTTTCATCAAGAGGCTTTTGAGTTCCTCTTCACTTTCTGCCATAAGGGTGGTGTCATCTGCATATCTAAGGTTATTGATATTTCTCCCAGCAATCTTGATTCCAGCTTGTGTTTCCTCCAGTCCAGCATTTCTTATGATGTACTCTGCATAGAAGTTAAATAAGCAGGGTGACAATATACAGCCTTGACGTACTCCTTTTCCTATTTGGAACCAGTCTGTTGTTCCATGACCAGTTCTAACTGTTGCTTCCTGACCTGCATACAGATTTCTCAAGAGGCAGATCAGGTGGTCTGGTATTCCCATCTCTTTCAGAATTTTCCACAGTTGATTGTGATCTACACAGTCAAAGGCTTTGGCATAGTCAATAAAGCAGAAATAGATGTTTTTCTGGAACTCTCTTGCTTTTTCGATGATCCAGCGGATGTTGGCAATTTGATCTCTGGTTCCTCTGCCTTTTCTAAATCCAGCTTGAACATCAGGAAGTTCACGGTTCACATATTGCTGAAGCCTGGCTTGGAGAATTTTGAGCATTACTTTACTAGCGTGTGAGATGAGTGCAATTGTGCGGTAGTTTGAGCACTCTTTGGCATTGCCTTTCTTTGGGATTGGGATGAAAACTGACCTTTTCCAATCTTGTGGCCACTGCTGAGTTTTCCAGATTTGCTGGCATATTGAGTGTAGCACTTTCACAGCATCATCTTTCAGGATTTGGAATAGCTCCACTGGAATTCCATCACCTCCACTAGCTTTGTTCCTAGTGATGCTTTCTAAGGCCCACTTGACTTCACATTCCAGGATGTCTGGCTGGGTTAGGTTATTGCAGCTGAGCTAGTTGACATTTTTAATCTTATAACTTAACACTTCTTTCCTAGTGAACTAGCAGCTGCCTGGGCCTTGACCATGGAGCTATGTCAGACATATTTATAGGTGAAATTATTTTTTGAAATTATATAATCTTAGATTCCCATATTTAAATACATGTTGCAAATTGTATAATCACTGCTCATCCAAACTTACCTTAGATTTAAATCCTTCTTCGGTGTACAAAGGGATTCCCTGGTGGCTCAGATGGTAAAACATTTGCCGGGATGCCAGAGACCGGGTTTCGATCCCTGGGTTGGGAGAATCCCCTGGAGAAGGAAATGGCAACCCACCCCAGTATTCTTGCCTGGGAAATCCCATGGACAGAGGAATCTAGTGGGCTACAGTCCATGGGATCGAAAAGAGTCGGAAACGACTGAGCGACTTCAGTTTTCACTTTCAGTGTACAAAAAACATCAAGTGAGGTATACTCAACTACAGGACTAACAATTTAAAGGTAAAAATATTTTGGGGTCTTTCATATTATAAATATATATTTAAATTCAATAGAAGAATAATATAATTATTCAATGAAATTACAATGAAATAACAGAGTAACTATACAAATCAAATATATATCCAAAATTTCCCCACTTAATATTACAAAAATTAAGAAATACTTAATACTAATTAATTAATAAATAATTAATAATATTAAAATTATTAAGAAATTTTCTATGGTAATGTACAATTTTAAATGAAGTTTTGTTAAAAACTACATATTATTCAAAGAAAGTGATTATATTTTAATTATTTTGTTGTTCACTTTTGAAAATTCCATAGTTTCTAATTTTCCATACCTCTTAATAATTGTGTTGAACATATTTATACATACTGATGTTTCTCTTTTAAAAATATCTTACATTAGGGCTTATTCCTTGAAAAAGTATTGTGGAGTCAAAGAAAAACAAGAAAAGTAATTTATATTTCTTCATAGTTGCTATGTTTAATTCTTACTTTATTTACATTCTATTCTTTTTTGATCTGTTGTGACATCCTACCTCAGAATGGGGACTTGCAATGAAGCTGCTGCACTTTGATTTAAGGTTTGTATAAAATTTTCATCTTAGATAATTAAAAATAAAGTTCTTTATTAATTTATCTTTGAAAGAGAAAGTTACATATTGCCAAATACATTTTATGATATTTACTTCTCTGCTCCTTGACAAATTTACATCTCCAATTCTCTCACTCTATTAGTAATGCAGTATCCTGTATCTGGATTTCCCAAGTGGCACTGGAAGTAAAGAACATGACTTGCCGGGCTCCAGCCCCGGTGGATCCAGGAATTCGAAGGGGAGACGGCGTCGGCGGGGGTCAGGAAACGATTAATTAGGCGTTAATTAAAGATATAAAGAGTAATAAAAATGAGGATAGCTCAGTGAGGAAATTCAGTGAGGAAAAGTGGATGAAATAAGGACAGCTCAGTGAGAACATTTAGTGGAGAGAGGAGGCTGAATAATTCAGCCAGAAGGTAAGAGAAAGAAAGACATGGGGAGACCAAGCTTCGGTGAACAAGGCCCTACACTTTATTTTTCAAAGTAGTTTTTATCCCTTAAGTTATGCATAGAGGATAATGGGGGAAGGGGTGGAGTCATGCAGGAACAGCAGTCCCTGAGCCAGGCTTTCAAACTTATCATAGGCAAAAGTTTAGGTGAGTTACATCATCTTCTGGCCCGGAGGCCTGCTAATATTTTAAGAAACTTATTTTTCTCTAAAGGTGATTATTCTAAAGTCAGGTGCCACCCTCCAAAAGCAATGGAGTTGCATTTCTATACGGCAAAGGTGTGGTGGGTTGTAACAAGAAAAAGAATTAACTCAAGGGTCCAAGGTTACAAACATTAAAGCTACTACTTACATTTCTATAAACCAATTATATCAATCAATACACTGCAAAGGACACAGTAGGTAAGAGATATGGAGACTTAGCAGCAAACATTGGCCTAACAAGTGAAAAACTCTTCATCAATACAATTTCTAATCAATCTTTTAACTGCTCGATGGAATCTGTATTTAGACAGTTTAGAACATCTCATGCCTCTCACAGCTGGGAGGCTCTGAACAATCATATGTGGCCGGAAAAGCCTATTCAGGCAGGCTAGAGGATTTCCAAAAGAGTTTATAGGTTGAAACACTGTCACACCTAGGAATTATTAACTGGAGCTGTAAGTTAACTCTTTTTTCAGAGAGGTAGTGGGGGACAGCCCCCACATAAAGTCAGAGGTGTAGGTGAGAACACAAAGCAGAAAGTAGGCAGACTCTGGTTTGTTGGGGGTAGATGCTCGAGAATTTCCAATGGGGCTCCTGAGGCTTAATTCCACCTTTGTGTATGCCGAGCCTCCTTCCTCATAACCTTTGTCATGGGTGGAGCACTGATCCAAGCCGGCTCCTGACAATGACTGTCTGTGGGAGACACAGAGACCATGGGTCCAATCTTTGGGTTGGGAAGATGCCCTGGAGGAGGGCACGGCAGCCCACTCCAGTATTCTTGCCTGGAGAATCCCATGGACAGAAGAACCTGGCAGGCTACAGTCCATGGGGTCTCAAATTGTCAGACATGACTGAAGCAACTTAGCATACACTCATCCTATAATTAGAAGTTACGGCTACTGGATGCTATAGAAAGATGGGAGAAAGTATGAGAAGGAGTGGGAAGGTCTTTCATATCACAGACTAATGTGCTGCTGCTGTTTGGTGATGGAATTTCAGGCATTAATAACAGCTGCTAGTGACACATTTATGACATTTTGTGAACAACATATACAACAACAGCATAATATATAGTAAGTATCCAATAAATATTTCTTGAATGAATGAGCTTGTAGTAGGAACTAATAAATAATGGATTTTATATTATAAAGAAATCTGAGGACCGAAGAATTGATGCTTTTGAACTACGGTGTTGGAGAAGAGTCTTGAGAGTCCTTTGGACTGCAAGGAGATCCAACCAGTCCATCTTAAAGAAAATCAGTCCTGAGTATTCATTGGAAGGACTGATGCTGAAGCTGAAACTCCAATACCTTGGCCACTTGAGGCAAATAACTGACTCATTGGAAAAGACCCTGATGCTGGGAAAGATTGAAGGGAGGAGAAGGGGATGACAGAGCATGAGATGGTTGGATGGCATCAGCGACACGATGGACATGAGTTTGAACAAACTCAGGGAGTTCGTGATAGACAGAGAAGCCTGGTGTGCTGCAGTCCATGGGGTCACAAAGAGTCAGACATGACTGAGTGACTAAATTAACTAAATACTATTTGTTATCATTGGTATATATATATGTGTGTGTGTGTGTGTGTGTATATATATATATGCATAGTGCATTGATGAAATTTCTAGCCAACTATTGCTGTTCTCCTCATTAATTTTTTTCTTATTTTTAAAACTTTGAAAATAAGGATTTTCTTAACTTGACATATCCTTGTGTATTGAACACCTATGCAAGAATATTTTTTTAATCAAGTCTACTGAAATGTGAAATTCACAGAATATGACTATGTTAAATTGTATGTAGAACAGGAAATGGTCGCCCATTTCATTATTCTTGCTTGGAAAATTCCATGGATCTAGGAGCCTGGTGGGCTACAGTCCACGGGATTATAAAGATTTGGACAAAACTGAGTGTGCATGAGCATGCATGCACGTGCGTGCGTGTGCACACACACACATGTGAAACATAATAATGAAGGATATAAATTATAAATTAGCAAACTAATTATCTTGAAAGTAAAATGACTCATAAAATGAACTTTCCAAGAGGCAAATAAATATATCCAGAATTACTCTAAAGAGTGTGTCAGTTCAGTCGCTCAGTTGTGTCCAACTCTGCAATCCCATGGAATGCAGCATGCAAGGCCTCCCTGTCCATCACCAACTCCCAGAGTTTACCCAAACTCATGTCCATTGCATTGGTCATGCCATCCAACCATCTAATTCTCTGCCATCCCCTTCTTCTCCCACCTTCAGTCTTTCCCAGCATCAGGGTCTTTTCAAATGAGTCAGCTCTTCGCATCAGATGGCCAGAATATTGAAGCTTCAAATGCAGCATCAGTCCTTCCAATAAATATTCAGGACTGATTTCCTTTAGGATGGACTGGTGGGATCTCCTTACAGTGCAAGGGACACTCCAGAGTCTTCTCCAACACCACAGTTCAAAAGTATCAGTTTATCAGTGCTCAGCTTTCTTTATAATCCAACTGTCACATCTATACATGACTACTGGAAAACCATGGCTTTGACTAGACAGAACTTTGTTGTCAAAGTAATGTCTTTGCTTTGTAGCATGTTGTCTAGTTTGGTCATAGCTTTTCTTCCAAGGAGCAAGCATCTTTTAATTTCATGGCTGAAGTCACCATCTGCAGTGATTTTGGAGCCCCCCAAAATAAAGTCTGTCACTGTTTCCTCAACTATTTGCCACAAAGTGATGAGACCAAATGCCATCATCTTAATTTTCTGAATTTTGAGTTTTAAACCAACTTTTTCACTCAGAAACTATTAAATTGGAGTGCAGCTTCCTTTCAAATGTCTATTTAATTTTCTCATAAAGTAGAGAGATTATAGGTGAACAGAGCCGGAGGAGAAGAATATTTGAATTTCATCTGAGATTATGGTTTGGAGAAGAAGGCATATGCTGATCCTTGGAGAATGGCAATTCAGTGTCAAACACTCATCCCCTAATAGGTTTCAGATACTGTAGATATTATTCCAGCCACTATGATAGGGACAGTGATAAAACACACCTGACTAGCTAACGTGTTCTGGTAGGTACCAGTGAGTTTTTGTCACCAAGGACTTATGTACATTGCCCTAAACTCCCTGTTTATGACAGACACTTGTTGATCATGGTTTTTCTTTCCACAGATGTGAGATTTCAAATGTAAATTTTTATACAAGAGGAAATAACTCTTACTTGTGTGTAGCACTTCTCAGCTTATAAGACACATCTGAAAATTACAGTTAGTAGCCTCACAGACACAGAGGGATTCATGGAAGTATGGAGCACTTAGATGACTTTGTAGAGTCACATAGAGTTGAAACCATTAGGAGAATCCAGATCTCATAAAGACAGCCCAGTGCTTAATCAGTAAATTATAACATCAAATGTTGTTACAGGTGATAAGCTCTGAGTGTTTGAAGAAATGGAAAGCATCATGGAAAAAAGTAAGGAAGACTTGAAAGGAGAACTGGGGCAAATTACCAAAGGATGTGCTCAACAGTCTCCGTGACCTCACTGTTTTTATTCTGAGACAGTCAGATCGCAATGCTTTCATGATTAACAAGTATCATTCTTTATCCATTGTGGGTAATACAGGCTCAGGAAGGTATTACTTGCTGAATGGATGTCCTCAGGCCTCCCAAAAATGTGACTGAATTTGTCTTCTTGGGACTCACACAGAATCCACACCTGCAGAAAATACTCTTTGTTGTCTTTTTGTTCATCTTCTTGTTTGCCGGGTTGGCCAACCTGCTCATTGTCATCACCATCTCCCTCAGTCTCACATTTTCTGTTTGCATGTACTTCTTTCTCACTTCAGATCAGATCAGATCAGTCGCTCAGTCATGTCCGACCCTTTGTGACCCCATGAACTGCAGCACGCCAGGCTTCCCTATCCATCACCAGCTCTCGGAGGTCACTCAGACTCACATTCATCAAGTCAGTGATGCCATCCAGCCATCTCATCCTCTGTCGTCCCCTTCTCCTCCTGCCCTCAATCCCTCCCAGCATCAGAGTCTTCTCCAATGAGTCAACTCTTCGCATGAGGTGGCCAAAATACTGGAGTTTCAGCTTTAGCATCATTCCTTCCAAAGAAATCCCAGGGCTGATCTCCTTCAGAATGGACCGGTTGGATCTCCTTGCAGTCCAAGGGACTCTCAAGAGTCTTCTCCAACACCACAGTTCAAAAGCATCAATTCTTCGGCGCTCAGCCTGCTTCACAGTCCAGCCTCCTTCACCTCTGTGAGCACACCCAAAATGATAATCGACCTGCTGTACCAGAGGAGAACCGTCTCCTGGGGTGGCTGCCAAACTCAGCTCTTCTTGGAGCACTTCCTGGGAGGGTCAGAGATCATTGTCCTCAAGGCCATGGCCTATGACCGCTATGTGGCCATCTGCAAGCCTCTGCACTACACGACCATCATGTGATAGGGGCTCTGCCAGCTCCTGGTTGTGGTGGCTTGGACTCGGGGCATCCTGCATGGCACAGTCCAGATCCTTTTCTCAATGGACTTGATCTTCTGTGGTCGCAATGTCATTGACCACTTCACGAGTGATTTCTTCTCACTGTTGGAACTTGCCTGTAGCGACACCTACAGGCTGGGAATGGTGGTGGCAGCCAACAGTGGGGGCATGTGCTTGCTTATTTTTGTCATCCTAATCACCTCCTCGGGGAAGGCAATGGCACCCCACCCCAGTACTTTTGCCTGGAAAATCCCATGGATGGAGGATCCTGTTAGGCTCCAGTCCATGGGGTCGCTAAGAGTCGGACACGACTGAGCGACTTCACTTTCATTTTTCTCTTTCACGCATTGGAGAAGGAGATGGCAACCCACTCCAGTGTTCTTGCCTGGAGAATCCCAGGGACGGGGGAACCTGGTGAGCTTCCGTCTATGGGGTCGCACAGAGTCGGACACGACTGAAGCGACTTAGCAGCAGCAGCAGCAGTCACCTCCTACACAGCTCTCTTGAACTTCTTGAAATCCCATGGCTCTGAAGGACGGCAAAAAGCTCTCTCTACATGTGGCTCCCACTTTATAGTAGTAGTTCTCTTTTTCGGTCCTTGTATATTCACCTACACATGTCCTGTGGCCACTTACCCTGTGGCCAAGTGGATGACTGTGTTCTTTGCAATCCTGTCCCATGTTAAATCCTATCATTCACACAGTGGGAAACACAGAGGTGAAAAAAGCTATGAGGGATCTGTTGAAGAGGAGACTCACTTAGGATATTCAGGATGCCAAGAAAGTGATTATTTATATACATAGCAAGGGTTACATCTGTTTTAGATTGTGAAAAAAAAAAAAGTTAATACATTTTGCAGATCACTGATGAAAAAGAAAGACCTATAAAATAATATTTGTTGAATATTTACTAACAGATTGATATTTATTTGGCATTTTGATAACTTTTAAATTGCCTTGTCAAGGCTTCAATATTCACATTTATAGTTTCAGAATACTTAATTTAATTGAAACAACAACAATAAACTCCTAGTTCAATAATTGTAGAGTATATTAGTCTCCAGTGTTTTATTGCTGCTTTTCCAAATTCTCACACATGTTACATGTACAAAATAGATTTTTCCATAGGAAGTTCATGTTAGAATCCATGTTATTTTCTCAGGCTATCATAAATCCAGTAAATGAAAATTTTTGATAGATATAGGGGAAAATGACAGATGGGAGTGAAAAACTCAATGCACATTTTTTTCTGTTAATTTATGAAATTCAACAAAAGAAACACCCACAAAAGGAGGAAACAATAATTCACAATATAATTCTTTTTTTAACACAAAAACAGCCAGAATTTTGAAATTATTCTTTATTTGCTCTTAAATATCTTTAAGTATCTTTATGATTTACATATTTCTTGAAAATGAAGAAATATTTTCTTTTTTTTGTACCAAGGCTTGAGCCATTTAAAACTCGGGCGGGGGAGGGTCGGGTTCAGTTCAGTTCAGTTGCTCAGTCACGTCCGACTCTTTGCAATCCCATGAACCACAGCATACCAGGCTTCCCTGTCCATCACCAACTCCTGGAGTTTCCCGAAACTAATGTCCATTGTCCGTGATGCCATCCAACCGTCTCATCCCCTGTCATCCCCTTCTCCTCCAGCCTTCAGTCTTTCAGCATCAGGGTCTTTTAAAATGAGTCTGCTTTTCCCATCAGGTGGACAAAGTAGTAGAGTTTCAGCTTCAACATCAGGCCATCCAGTGAATACACAGGACTGACTTCCTTAGGATGGACTGATTGGATCTCCTTGGAGTCCAGGGGACTCTCAAGACTTTTCCAATACCACAGTTCAAAAGCATCAATTCTTTGGCACCGGTTTTCTTTATAGTCCAACTCTCACATCCATACATGACCTCTGGAAAAACCATAGCCTTGACTAGGGAGACCTTTGTTGGCAAAGTAATGTCTCTGCTTTTGAATATGCCATCTAAGTTGGTCATAACTTTTCTCCCAAGGAGTCTTTTTATTTCATGGCTGCATTCATGATCTGCAGTGGTTTTGGAGCCCCCCAAAATAAAGTCTGCCACTGTTTCCACTGTTTCTCTATCTATTTGCCATGAAGTGATGGGACCAGATGCCATGATCTTCGTTTTCTGAATGTTGACCTTTAAGCCAACCTTTTCACTCTCCTCTTTTACTTTCATCAAGAGGATTTTTAGTTCCTCTTCACTTTCTGCCATAAGGGTGGTATCATCTGCATTTCTGAGGTTATTGATATTTCTCCCAGCAATCTTGATTCCAGCTTGTGCTTCTTCCAGCCCAGCATTTTTCATGATGTACTCTGCATATAAGTCAAATAAGCAGAGTGACAATATACAGCCTTGACATACTCCTTTTCCTATTTGGAGCCAGTCTGTTGTTCCATGTCCAGTTCTAACTATTGCTTCCTGACCTGCATGTAGGTTTCTGAAAAGGCAGGTCAGGAGGTCTGGTATTCCCATCTCTTTCAGAATTTTCCACAGTTGATTGTGATCCACACAGTCAAAGGCTTTGGCATAGTCAGTAAAGCAAAAATAGATGTTTTCTGGAACTGTCTTGCTTTTTTGATAATTAAGCAGATGTTGGCAATTTGATCTCTGGTTCCTCTGCCCTTTCTAAACCAGCTTGACCATCTGGAAGTTCACAGTTCATGTATACTGAAATCTGGCTTGGAGAATTTTGAGCATTACTAGGGTGTGAGATGAGTGTAATTGTGTGGTAGTTTGAGCATTCTTTGGCATTGCCCTTCTTAGGGATTGGAATGAAAACTGACCTTTTCCAGCCCTGTGGCCACTGCTGAGTTTTCCAAATTTGCTGGCATATTGAGTGCAACACTTTCACAGCATCATCTTTTCAATTTGAAATAGCTCAACTGGAATTCCATCACTTCCACTAGCTTTGTTGGTACTGCTGCTTCCTTAGGACCACTTGACTTCACATTTCAGGATGTCTGGCTCTAGTTGAGTGTTCACACCATCGTGATTATCTGGGTTGTGAAGATCTTTTTTTGGGGGGGGGGATAAACACCTTTCCCCGCCCCCCAGTAGTCATGTATGGATGTGAGAGTTGGACTGTGAAGAAAGCTGAGCGCCGAAGGATTGATGCTTTTGAACTGTGGTGTTGGAGAAGATTCTTGAGAGTCCCTTGGACTGCAAGGAGATCTAAGCAGTCCATTCTGAAGGAGATCAGCCCTGGGATTTCTTTGGAGGGAATGATGCTGAAGCTGAAACTCCAGTACTTTGGCCACCTCATGTGAAGAGTTGACTCATTGGAAAAAACTCTGATGATGGGACGGATTGGGGTCAGGAGGAGAAGGGGACGACAGAGGATGAGATGGCTGGATGGCATCACTGACTTGATGGATGTGAGTCTGAGTGAACTCCTGGAGTTGGTGATGGACAGGGAGGCCTGGCGTGCTGCGATTCATGGGATTGCAAAGAGTTGGACACGACTGAGCGACTAAACTGAACTGAAACAACTTCTATTAAATTTCAACAAGAGGTATATGTTTAGGTTCTAAAGATATTGCTCTGTAGGTCTGATAAGTGTATTTTCATCACATGATCATATCATTTATCAGACACATTCACCTTAGTTGATTCATCCATGTCCTAAGCTGGTAGTTTCATTTTTTTTTTCTCCCTTTTTTTCTTTTTTTTTTAATTTTTTGCAGGGGAAAATGGACAAAGGAAAGGATCAATGAGGGTGGGAGGGAAATGGGAAGAAAGAAGGGGAGTGATGGTGGGGAGGAGTATATATAATTTCTTAACCAATGGCTTTCTGTTTTTAATCACAAAGAACACTTAAAAAAATCATGGTGAATTCATCTTATATTAGGAGGTTTGTTCTCGGAATGAAAAGTTCAGGAAACAAAAAGTCCAGTTTGGGTGTCCTCATCTTTAGGCACATCTTGGTATTTTGTATTGGTAAGTCTATCTTTACCACAATATATTATTTAGGACAGGATCACATTTGTCACCTCTTCCTCCCTACTACCCAAAGTGGTACCAAACCCACAAAATAGTCAATAAACCTCCACAGAGTGAACAAATAAGTCTTTTTTTTTTTTTTAAACTCTCTTGAGTGAACTGAATTTTTTGAGGCTCATAAGTAAATATGTTTTGCTCTTTACTTTGTCTATTACAGCCAGATTATATGAGTGGGGTATTAAAGTCTCCCACTATTATTGTATTGCTCTAGAGAATGTCCTTTAGTTTTTGTTGGAGAAATGGTTTAGTGGTGCAAAATTCTCTCAACTTTTGCTTATCTGTGAAGCTTTTGATTTCTCCTTCATATTTGAATGAGATCCTTGCTGGATACAATAATCTAGGCTGTAAATTATTTTCCTTCATCACTTTAATTACGTCTTGCCATTCCCTCCTGGCTTGGAGAGTTTCTATTGAAAGATCAGCTGTTATCCTTATGGGAATTCCCTTGTGAGTTATTTGATGTTTTTCCCTTGCTGCTTTTAATATTTGTTCTTTATATTTAATCTTTGTTAATTTGATTAATATGTGTCTTGGGGTGTTTCGCCTTGGGTTTATCCTGTTAGGGACTCTCTGGATTTCTTGAACTTGAGTGGTTATTTCCTTCTCCATTTTAGGGAAGTTTTCAACTATTATCTCCTCAAGTATTTCCTCATGATCTTTCTTTTTATCTTCTTCTTCTGGAACTCCTATGATTCGAATGTTGTAGCGTTTGATGTTATCCTGGAGGTTTCTGAAATTGTCCTCATTTCTTTTGATACGTTTTTCTTTTTTCTCGTCTGATTCATTTATTTCTAGGATTCTATCTTCTAGTTCACTAATCCTATCTTCTGCCTCTGTTATTCTACTATTTGTTGCCTCCAGGGTGTTTTGGATCTCATTTATCGCATTATTCATTATGTGTTGACTCTTTTTTATTTCTTCTAGGTCCTTGTTAAACCTTTCTTGCATCTTCTCAATCCTTGTCTCCAGACTCTTTAACTGTGATTCTATTTTGATTTCGAGATTTTGAATTAATTTCGCTATCATTATTCGGAATTCTTTATCAGGTAGATTCCCTATCTCTTCCTCTTTGGTTTGGTTTGGTGGGCATCTATCCTGTTCCTTTAGCTGCTGGGTATTCTTTTGTCTCTTCATTTTGTTGAAATTGCCAAATTTAGAGTGTCCTTACTATATTCTGGTAGTTTGTTGAATTCTCTTTATTGAGGCGGTTTACAGGTCTTTTCAATATCTGATCTCTGCCTTGTTACAGAGGGGGCGGAGATGAACACCCAAATCTAAACCAGCCAGGTTCAGGCACTCAGATAATCCTCAGGAGCACAGACTTGGTTGAGTCTGCGTTTTATGCCCTTCCCAGATCCGAGTAGCGCAGGTGATGAAATGTTCAGCGAGCGCAGGTGCTGCGACTTATCGCCTCTCCGCTGCTCAGTTTTTTGGGTATACAAATAGCGCACTTTCTCAGGCAGATGTTGACCATCCAGAGCCCCAAGAAGCGTGAGTCAGCACAGAAACCTACTCACAGTTCCATTAGACAGTGTCTCTCTAGGGCTATAATTGCCCGCCTCTGGCCCTGGCTGCCTGTCACCGGAGTGGGACGGCCTGCAGCCGGCCAACTCTGTGCAGCCCTTTGTTCCGTAGGTAGTCCTGGTGGTGTCTTAAGTTAGGGCTGGCTTTTGATGTAGTAGATAACCGACAGTCTGGTTATTTCGCTCAGATAGCGCCCGAGATAGCCAGGTCAAATCCTTTCTCAAAGCAATGCAGGCCTCACCGCTCCTCCTAGCCCAGCCCCCACTTGCCAATAGCAAATGCTGGTGTCCGCGCCAATTCTCCGCAAAAGGAGTTACCGCAGGGCTCGTTTTCTCGTTTTGAAGACAATGAGCTGTCTTTCTAAGTGCCTGATGTCCTCTGCCGGCATTCAGAAGTTGTTTTATCGAGTTTATTCAGCATTCAAATGTTCTTTTAATGGATTTGTGGAGGAGAAAGTATTCTCCCCGTCTTACTCGTCCGCCATCTTAGCTCCTCCCCCTAGTTTCATTTTTATTATCCCCGTTTTACAGATAACAAATTGAAGCCAAGAGAGACTCGCTTCACATCACATGTGTTTTCCTTGTTAGAGTGTCAGGAACTATTACACTGCAATCCAGTTTCCTTTCAAAAGCTTTAGCAATGAACTTCCAATTTAGGTCTTTGAAACTCAGTCTTACTTTTTTTTCAAATGAAACATTGCTGTCTGTTTTTTGTTTAGGTCTATACATGAGGAAAATGTCTGCAGTCTTAATGATTTACTTCGTTGCTTAGTGGTGTCTGACTCTTTGCGACCCCATGGATTGTCCACGGAATTCTCCAGGCCAGAATACTGGAGTGAGTAGCCTTTCCCATCTTCAGGGGATATTCCCAACTCAGGGATCAAATCTAGGTCTCCTGCATTGCAGGTAGATTCTTTACCAGCTGAATCACAAGAAAAGCCCAAGAATACTGGAGTGGATAGCCTATCCCTTCTCCAGGGGATCTCCCTGACACAGGAATTGAACAGAGGTCTCCTGCATTGCAGATTCTTTACCAACTGGGCGATACAGAAAGCCCATGTCCTTCAAGAAGATAGTGTTAAATCTGTTGCAGCCTCTTCTCACATGTAGCAATATAGTTCAGCATTACAATTTTCTCTCTCTCTCTCTCTTTTTTTTTTTTTTTTTCCCATTTTGGCATAGTGAGCTATGCCAATTCACCTTTACAAAAGTCCAGTGTTAATATGGTAACAGATTGTTTCTTTCTCAGAAAAGAAAAAATCTTCTATTTCTTTCCATTAGTGAAATCGAGTACTAATGTTGGTCTTCAGTGACCCAAAGAACTGTAGCTTGCCAGACTCCTCTGTCCTTGGGATTCACCAGGGAAGAATACTGGATTGGGTTGCCTTGCCCTCCTCCAGGGGATCTTCTCAACCCAGGGATCTAACTGGTCCAACTGGGAAGCTGCTTAGGCTGTTAAAATGAGTAAGTTTACAATTAATAATGATAACTAAGCATTTAAAGAGTCTAGACTTAAATAATATGTGGTTCATTTTTTCTTGTGACTGTTAGAAATTAGCCGAGCATAATTCAGGGATAAGAATGGGGAAACCTCTTGAATAAATATTGCTTCTACTCTAAGACTAAAGGGAGTATCAGAAGAAGAAAACTGAGGCCAATGTTTGGGTCTTAGGGACTATACGAAGGGCTTGCTGGAGGGGTGAGATATTTAATCACTTCTTGGGAATATATGGGGAAACAGTGGAAACAGTATCAGACTTTATTTTGGGGGCTCCAAAATCACTGCAGATGGTGATCGCAGCCATGAAATTAAAAGATGCTTACTTCTTGGAAGGAAAGTTATGACCAACCTAGATAGCATATTCAAAAGCAGAGACATTACTTTGCCAACAAAGGTCCGTCTAGTCAAGGCTATGGATTTTCCCAGTAGTCATGTATGGATGTGAGAGTTGGACTGTGAAGAAGGCTGAGCACCAAAGAATTGATGCTTTTGAACTGTGGTGTTGGAGAAGACTCTTGAGAGTCCCATGGACTGCAAGGAGATCCAACCAGTCCATCCTAAAGGAGATCAGTCCTGGGTGTTCATTGGAAAGACTGATGTTGAAGCTGAAACTTCAGTATTTTGGCCACCTCATGTGAAGAGTTGACTCATGGAAAAGACTCTGATGCTGGGAGGGCTTGGGGGAAGGAGGAGAAGGGGATTACAGAGGATGAGATGGCTGGATGGCATCAGCGACTTGATGGACGTGAGTTTGAGTGAACTCTGGAGTTGGTGATGGACAGGGAGGCCTGGCGTGCTGCAATTCATGGGGTCGCAAAGATTTGGACACGACTGAGCAACTGAACTGACTGACTGATATTATAAATTGTGAACAGAAAATTTGAAAGGTTTCAGCGCTGAAGATGGGAATATAAGGCCATCTGGCATTCTCATTTGGAGACTTGCTGGCTTGTGAGTAAGTTTAAAGTATATTAAGATGTCCCTTCATACTCACCATCAAGAATGTCTTTTGAAGACTAACAGCCACCTAATTATTTCCAATTATTTAAAAAAAATTAAATTTATTTATTTTAATTATAGGCTAATTACTTTACAATATTTCATTGGTTTTGCTATACATCAACATGAATCCGCCATGGGTGTACATGTGTTCCCAATCCTGAACCCCACTCTGACCTCTCTCCCCACACCATCCCTCTGGGATGCAGCCAGTGCACCAGCCCCAAGCTTCCTGTATCCTGCATTGAACCTGGACTGGCAATTCGTTTCTTATATGATATTATACATGATTCAATGCCATTCTCCCAAATCATCCCCCCTTCCTCTCCCACAGAGTCCAAAAGACTGTTCTATACATCTGTGTCTTTTTTGCTGTCTCGCGTAACATAAGCATGCAAGTGTGTTTCCTTAAAATTAATGAGATAAATGTGTGGATCATTATATATAATATTACATTATTTTAATCTGGACTTTAGTGAAATTATTAGGCATTAGTGAGGAAAGTGAATTCTCTATTGTTGAAGGCCAGCTCTAAGGTTTTTTTCTCCCTTCCCCTTCTTGTTTTCCTGATGAAACCAATCAAATAGAGTGAAACTATCTATCTATATACAGTCTAGAGAAAAGGTTTGATTTAGAGTTTGAAGCTTTCATACCAACATGCAAGGATAGAAAAGTGAATATGTAAGTGATTTTTTTTTAAATAACCAATAACTGAAGAAGACACTGCCTCTTCAGTGTGGCAACATTGAAGTACTTGCTGTATTGAATCTGAAGTCATGGCTGAGCTTTTAAAATTTGAACTACTTAGCAGTAACAATTTTAACTTATATTTAAACATAAATTGACAGCTAATTTAAAATTTACCTTAATAATAAGACTAACTATTTTTGAGTAAAATTAATAAACCCTGTACATGAAGACTAGCACCACTTACACAAGAGATGCAGGTTTGATCACTAGGTCAGGAATATCCCCTGGAGAAGGGAATGGCAACATTCCAATATTCTTGCCTGGAAAATCCCATGGACATAGGGGGCTGGTGGGCTACAGTCCAGGGGTTCACAAAGAGTCGGACACGACTGAGCAACTAACACAGCTAAAAGGCATACATTTTCATAGGTTCTTTAAGTAATTTAAGCAACAAGTGTAATTAAGGGGGACTTATTGTATTTCATAGAAAAAGGTATGACTCAATGAAGGTAAGCCACACAAGCTTTTCAGACTTTGTTTCCTTCTTCTCTTAACCTGACAACAGTAGTCCTTGTTCTCATGATGTGAAAATATCAAAACACAGATATGATCATTTGCCACGTGGTGGACACTGCCATTGAGACATTTTTCCCTTTTGGTGGGGCAGGGGCTCTGCCTCTCTCAGCCTTGCCTTGACCTTCATTCCTCGGGCGACTTGCACTTTCTTGATTCCACTTTTGTTAGAGAGAAGTCACCTGCTGATCTCATCTTTGAAGGTATATTACCCTTCATGGGCATCATGAAAAGTGAAACATAATGGGCTCAAGAAATGAAATTCAACGGTTGAATTTCAAAGAAAGTGGTACTTGGGTGAAAGATGTTTGGAGGAAAAAAATAGCTTAATCATTGAGGCAATCTCCTTAGTATCAGGAGACTGATACTAAGTTTGGGCATGAGGGCAGCACCTTGAAGAGCAAGTAGGTGTCATTTCTATAGGGCTTTTCCCATTGTTATCCCATAATGTTATCATTTTTACTGGAAAATTGGCTTCATGGTCAATTCAGTTTAGGAAAGTTAGACATTTAATTCATTCAAAAAATATTGTTCAATGTCTACAGCGGGGGGCGGGGAAGCTGTGGGATTTAGGTATACGACGTTGAATAATACAAATAGGGTTGTATTTGTGTGGAACTAATTCCAATGGTGAGTAGGTAAGTAATAAGCAAGTAAACAAATGAAAAATAAAATTTTGTTAGTAACAAGTAATATGAAGAATATTTCATGAGGGGGTGATGTAGGACAGAAAAAATGGATGTAGATTTGTGTAGTTGTTTGAAGCACAGCTAAAATTTCAGTTTGCTGCTGCTGCTCCTGCTAAGTTGCTTCAGTCGTGTCCGACTCTGTGCGACCCCATAGACGGCAGCCCACCAGGCTCTCCCCGTCCCTGGGATTCTCCAGGCAAGAACACTGGAGTGGGTTGCCACTTCCTTTTCCAATGCATGAAAGTGAAAAGTCAAAGTGAAGTCGCTCAGTCGTGTCTGACTCTTAGTGATCCCGTGGATTGCAGCCCACCAGGCTTCTCCGTCCATGGGATTTTCCAGGCAAGAGTACTGGAGCGGGGCGCCATTGCCTTCTCCAGAAAAAATTTCAGTTTACTCAGAGTTTAAATAACCATACTATCCTCCATTTTCAAAAATAAGCAAATTATTTAAAAACATGCATTTGAAATGAGGGTAATATCTTTCTCAAGTAAGTAAAAGTGGTTTCTTGAGGGATGAACATTTTTTTACTGTTTTTATATATAAAGCACAGACATACATACATCATATAAAAAGGTAGCAAATTTGTGGCATTCCTAGTTCAGAAGAGGAAGCGATTAAGGAAATGAAGCATACAACAAAGTACCTTTTGGGGGGCCATATGGAAAAGGAGAATTGTGCTGAGTTCCCCTGTGCTGCGTGCTGTGCTTAGTCGCTCAGTCGTGTTCAGCCCTGCAACCCCGTGGGCTGTTGCCCGCCAGGCTCCTCTGTCCATGGGGATTCTCCAGGCAGGAATACTGGAGTGGGTTGTCATGCCATCCTCCAGGGGATCTTCCCAATCCAGGGATGGAACACGGGTCTCCTGCATTGCAGGCAGATTCTTTACCATCTGAGAAGTTCAAGTTGCCCTAACTCATGTCTATATTGTTAGATGAGAGCATGGAGTAACTTTAGAATGTTAGGAAAGTTAATCCAAGCACATAGGTTGGCCCATCACCTAACCTTCAGTAAAACTGACAGACTGTTGCTTCTCTGGAGACTTCTGAGGGTGTGGCCAGGTATGTTTATTGGACTAGTTATAGTCTGTGAAGTGTGTTGAAAATGTAGGATACTGATTTTTAAAAAACTATTAATAGTAGAAAAAGAATAATGGTCCTAACCCCCAAATATTTTTAAAATTTAAACATGCTATTTGAGAATACCAATTTTTAAGGAATGTGAAAGAATTTAGCCTTTCTTTTTTCTTGCTGAGGAGCATTTTTAAATGCGTTATAATGGCAGTTAGATGTGATACTATTTTAATAGCAGTCTTCAAAGATACAGAGAGAAAAACACCAATACAGCATGCTAACACATATATATATAGAATTTAGAAAGATGGTAACGATGACCCTATATGCAAGACAGCAAAAGAGACACAGATGTATAGAACAGTCTTTTAGACTCTGTGGGAGAAGGCAAGGGTAGGATGATTTGAGAGAATAGCACTGAAACATGTGTATTATCACATGTGAAACAGATCGCCAGTCCAGGTTTGATGCATGAGACAGGGTGCTCAGGGCTGGTGCACTGGGATGACCCTGAGGGATGGGATAAGGGTGGAGGTGGGAGGGGGGTCAGGATGGAGAACACATGTACATTCGTGGCTGAATCATATCAATGTATGGCAAAACCCATACAATATTGTCAAGTAGTTAGACTCAATTAATATAAATAAATTAAAAAAAAAAAGATGCAGAGAACTCCAGATTAGGTGATGGAAAAAATTCAGCCCTGGGGCTAGCGAGGTGATCAAGAATAAGTCCTACTGGCTTTTCTTCATCTCTATTATCAGGCAGATGAATCATTGTGTGGTTATTCTTCTACTGAAGAAGAGAACTGAGTTCAACAAATAACTCAATAGTTATCACCCACCATGATCTGGTTGTGTGTTTGTGGAGCATCAGTTTGGCCTAGTTCCAGTGAGGCTCCACTCCTGGGAAATGTGGATCATTGCAGGAGTGGATGGGAATTCATTGGTATGGTGATTAGGGCTTCAGTCAGTGGAGACACAGCCTCAAAGGGGTGCAGTTGAATTGATGCAAGTCTATACTTTTTGAAATCCTGTGTCATTTGAAAATAACGCTCTGTCCTCTTTAACCCAAGTCTATTGCCCAAAGGAAAATGTCTTAGTAATGATGTTTTTTTTTCCCTAAGATATGTATTGGAAACTGTTTGAAATTAAACTCAAATATAGCTAAATGGCAGGCAGTTCCATGAATGATTTTGCAAACTGTTTATATCTGGCTGCCTTTTTTTAGAAAACTTTCATATTTAAATTCTGCTCCTATCCACAGAGGTAGTTTCCTATATAAATCCTTGGACATTAGATATGTTTTAAATGTGTTTTTCAAAATCATTAGAAATTCTGGTCCTATCAAAATTATCACCTGATTGGATGATTTGCTTCCAGTGTGATCCTGATTTACTTCATTCCATACTTGAATTTCCTAAGTTGCAACTATAATGCATCATGATTTCTAGACCTTTTGTAGATAAAAGTTCATGTAAGTATATCCTGGATGGAGTCAGATTTTTGATTACTCTGACATGATCTTAGAAAATTACTCTCACACTCTCTGCCTTCTAGTTACAGAGATCATCAGGTAATTAGAGAGATGACATGAAACTGAGTTTTGGAGATGATTTTAACAACTTTTTTGAGCATTAAACATGGTCTTATTAATTTGAATTACTGTTTTGAGATCACTGAAATTACTGAATCATATACATACACAATTTTATTTAAGATGTCAGTTGCTAACCTGTTTTGTCTGTATAAACAAATTTTAGCCTCAGGTTGAAAAGTCTTGAGTTATCAACAATTTTTTAGCTTAATTTACTTTAAACACTTTGGGCAAATTGCCAGAACTGAAGTGTCTACCTTTTGGTCTCTATCCAGTTCATGAGATTAGCAAATAAATTGTGTGTTTATGTGTCAGTGGTTTGTCTCAGAAAAGGGAGGAATGGGAGTAGCTGGTACATATAGGATGCTGCTGCTACTGCTGCTGCTAAGTCGCTTCAGTCGTGTCCGACTCTGTGCGACCCCACAGACGGAAGCTCATCAGGTTCCCCCGTCCCTGGGATTCTCCAGGCAAGAACACTGGAGTGGGTTGCCATTTCCTTCTTCAATGCATGAAAGTGAAAAGTGAAAGTGAAGTCGCTCAGTCGTGTCCGACTCTTAGCGACCCCATGGACTGGAGCCTACCAGGCTCCTCCGTCCATGGGATTTTCCAGGCAAAAGTACTGGGGTGGGGTGCCATTGCCTTCCCCGACATATAGGATAGTTTTAGACATATTGTGCTTACCTTCTTTCAAGCAACATTCCGTGTGTATATGTAGTATACAAACAACATATATGTGTGTATACATAGATATATTTCTGTGTTCCTCTTGTACCAATTGCTTTTCTTTTTCTATTAATCACCTTTGACAAAGACCTTATTTAGTACTTTTCTTTCTGTTTTGATAAATTATTGATTCTAGTTATTCAACACATATATTAAATTTATATATATATATAAATAATTCATATTAAATTTTCATATATATATAATATATAGTAAAACCACAGACGTTTATTTCTGAGGAGCTCTGACTATAAGGGTGGTGTCAGCATTGGTCCTGAGGGTGAAGCAAATGGTTGTTCAAGGTTGAAGCCCCCTGCCTCTGGAGTCATTTCAAGAAAGCATTAATTTTTGTATCTACAATGATATACTAATTTCTATCCAAAATTATGTTGCTCTATATAATTACATGTCTATTCCTCTTTCAAGGAAAGCAAGTAAAGGAAGGAAGACTTAGGGACAGAAACAATCCTTTTAAAGTCCTTCATTAGAGACAGTCTGTTGATGGCGCCTGTGCTCGGGCATGAGTCTTCTAAGAAACACAGGACACTGTTGTTCCTTATAAATGATGACCCAGAGGCTCTCCCTAAATACCTTGCTATCACTTCCTGTTATCCAAGATTTTATTGAATAAATCATTAAGCTCCATGAGAAATTCTGACACAAGAAACACATATCAACTTAGAGTTGGCTTCTTGGGTTCATATCAGGGCTTTCTTAATTACTGACTGTATACCCTTAAGCAAATTAATCATTTGGCTTTATCTCAGTCATACAATGTGTCTCCTTATAGTTAGATGTGAGGACTAAATGAAAAAACATACATTAAGTAATAGCAAAATATCTGACATATAAAATATATTAAATAATTTATTATTAGTTTGATTAGGATATGTGTATAGATGGTGGCTCAGTGGTGAAGAATCTGCCTGTAATGCAGGAGCCACAGGAGACACAGCTTCTAAGATCCCCTGGAGGAGGGCATGGCAACCCACTCCAGTATTCTTGCCTGGAGGATCCCATGGATAGAAGAGCTGGGTGGCTACAGTCCCTAGAGTCACAAAAAGTTGGACATGACTGAAGTGACTTAGCACACATAGATCATATATCTCTATGTAGATATTATATTGCTTTGATTTGGGCTTCCCTGGTGGCTCAAGGATAGAGTCTGCTTGACAATGCAGGAGACATGGTTTGGATCCCTGGGTTGGGAAGATTCCTTGCAGGAGGAAATGGCAACTCACCTCAGTATTTTTGCCTGGCAAATTCCATGGATAGAGGAGCCTGGTAGGGTCCTTGGGAGTCTTTGGGGTCACAAAAGAGTTGAACACGAATGAATGAATTAGTTCACAGGCACGCAGCACAGCTTTAGCTCTGGAAACTAACATTTTTTGTTTATATCACCAATGAGATTCTAAGACTGAATGATTTGAAGACTCAAACTGAAATGAGATGGTTTTCTGCATCATTATTTTTAATATATTCAAGGTTCATATTTAGTGATGGCAAAGCTGTGGGGAAAATTAGTTTTTAATACACTCTTTTGGGGAATAAAGGATACTTCAGGATTTTGAGAGCAATGCTACAGAATCTTTCAAATGTAAATGTATGTTTATTTTTTGTTTTGATGATGACATAGATTTCTTCAACAGAAATAAGTGAAGATGTCTGTAAGTGGTGTTCACTATGTATCTGTGTGTAAGGTAAAATATTAAAACTGAAATAAATTTCAAGCAAAAATGGACTAAAGGAATTATATTGTGACAATGAAATGGAATAATATGTAACAGTTAAAATCAAGGAAAATTAATCAATTGACAGATAATGCTCACACAAGCTGTATTTAGTATTTCAAGTGAATTATTATATTTTATATATGTTCATATAGAGTAAAACACATCAGTGATGATATATATACCAAAAACAAATGCATATCTTAGGAGCATTTACTAAACTGTTAATAGGAGATCAAATGAGTGAGTGCTTATGGTTGGGAGAGGGTTTTTTACTTTAACCTTTCTATCTACCTATCTATTTAAGCTATCTCTCATGGGGCATGTCTTGCTTTTACAATTTATGAAAATAAATTATTTTTATTTTTAATATAAATTTATTTATTTTAATTGGAGGTTAATTAATTATAAATATTCTACTTCTGGCTAAAAGAGTGTTTTAGGTAACAAGTTGTTTTTGAAGGTTTCTTTTAAAGTCAGTTCAGAAACTTATATCTTATTAAGTGTTCAGGAGTAATTAAACTGATACCCTTTTAGTCAATTTAGTATTTAGTAGACCCAGGTGATGTTAGTTGTAAAGAGTCAGCTTGCCAATGAAGGAGACCTAAGAGATGCAGCTTCGATCCCTGGGTTGGGAAGATCTCCTGGGGAAGGGAATGGCTACCCAATCCAGTATCCTGGCCTATATAAGTCCATGGACTGTATAGTATATTTTCTTTTATTATAAATAAATTGATTTGGAAAATTTGATATTTCTTTAAAATTTATCTTTTTAAAAATATGATGAACTGGTTAAATGTTTATTAAGAAAGACCTTCAATTTTTAGCTGCATCATTTTTTATTTATTTCCTAAACATTAATATTAAATATCCAGAATAACAGGTGAAGGAGATTTGGGAGATGATGTGAGGCTGAAAGATGAGTGTAATGGAGTAGTCTAACAAATGACATGAACATGGGAGGGGAGACCAGGAGCTTATAGGAATGAAAGATAATCATAATGAATATTTGGATAGTGTTATCCAAACATTCTCATGTCTCTTACTTCCTTTGATTTTCATGACAGTTTTGTGAGACAGGGTGTAAAATTTGTGGAGGGGCTGTGGTCAGTGAGCTGAGGTATCAATTTAATCACATAGGCATCAAGAGGCTTTGAGCAAGTTATATACACTAATTTCAGTTGAGCTATTTCAAATCCTAAAAGATGATGCTATGAAAGTGATGCACTCAATATGCCAGCAAATTTGGAAAACTCAGCAATGGCCACAGGACAGGACCAAAGGTCACTTTTCATTCCAATCCCAAAGAAAGGCAATGCCAAAGAATGCTCAAACTATTGCACAATTGCACTCATCTCGCATGCTAGTAAAGTAATGCTCAAAATTCTCCACGCCAGGCTCCAGTAATACTTGAACTGTGAACTTCCAGATGTTCAAGCTGGATTTAGAAAAGGCAGAGGACCAGAGATCAAATTGTCAACATTGGTTGGATCATCGAAAAAGCAAGAGAGCTCCAGAGAAATATCTACTTATTCTTTTGACTATGCCAAACTTTTTAACTGTGTGGATCACAACAAACTGTGGAAAATTCTTCAAGAGATGGGAGTACCAGACCACCTAACCTGCCTCTGAGAACTTGTATGCAGGTCAAGAAGCAGCAGTTAGAACTGGACATGGAACAATAGACTGGTTCCAAATAGGGAAAAGCGCATGTCAAGTCTGTATATTGTCACCCTACTTATTTAACTCATATGCAAAGTACGTCATGAAAAATGCTGGACTGGATGAAGCACAAGCTGGAATCAAGATTGCTGGAAGATATATCAATAACCTCAGATATATAGATGATACCACCCTTATAGCAGAAAGTGAAAAAGAACTAAAGAGCCTCTCAATGAAAGTGAAAGAGAAGAGTGAAAAAGTTGGCTTAAAGTTCAACATTCAGAAAGCTAAGATCATGGCATCTGGTCCCATCAGTTCATGGCAAATAGATGGGAAAGCAGTGGAAACTGACAGACTTAATTTTGGGGGGCTCCAAAATCACTGCAGATGGTGACTGCAGCCATGAAATTAAGAGATGCTTGCTCCTTGGAAGAAAAATTATGACCAACCTAGACAGCATATTAAAAAGCAGAGACACCTATGATTTGAATGTTGTAATGTTTAATATTGTCCTGGAGGTCTCTGAGATTGTCCTCATTTCTTTTAATTCTTTTTTTCTTTTTTCTCCTCTGATTCATTTATTTCTACCATTCTATCTTCTAATTCACTAATCCTATCTTCTGCCTCTGTTATTCTACTATTTGTTGCCTCCAGAGTGTTTTTGATCTCATTCATTGCATTATTCGTTATATATTGACTCTTTTTTTATTTCTTCTAGGTCCTTGTTAAACCTTTCTTGCATCTTCTCAATCCTTGTCTCTAGGCTATTTATCTGTGATTCCATTTTGATTTCAAGATTTTGGATTAATTTCATTATCATTATTTGGAATTCTTTATCAGATAGATTCGCTATTTCTTCCTTTTTTGTTTGGTTTGGTGGGCATGTATCCTGTTCCTTTACCTGCTGGGTATTCCTCTGTCTCTTCATCTGGTTTAAATTGCTGAGTTTGGGTTGTCCTTACTGTATTCTGGCAGTTTGTGGAGTTTTCTTTATTGTGGCATTTCCTCACTGTGTGGGTTTGTACAGGTGGCTTGTCAAGGTTTCTTGGTTAAGGAAGCTTGTGTCGGTGTTCTGGTGGATGGAGCTGGATTTCTTCTCTCTGGAGTGCATTGAAGTGTCCAGTAATGAGTTATGAGATGTCTATGGTTTGGGGGTGACTTTGGGCAGCCTGTATCTTGGAGCTCAGGACTGTGTTCCTGTGTTGCTGGAGAATTTGCTTGGTATGTCTTGCCCTGGAACTTGTTGGCCTTTGTGTGGGGCTTGGTTTCAGTGTAGGTATGGAGGCATTTAATGAGCTCCTGCCAATTAATGTTCCCTGGAGTCAGGGTTTGGACTTAAGCCTCCTGCTTCCAGTTATCGGTCTTATTTTTACAGTAGTCTCAAAACTTCTCCTTCTATACAGCACCATTGATAAAACATCTAGGTTAAAGATGAAAAGTTTCTCCACTGTGAGGGTCACCCAGAGAGGTTCACAGTGTTACATGGAGAAGAGAAGAGGGAGGAGGGAGTTAGAGGTGACCTGAGTGAGATGTCGTGGCAGATTCATTTTGATATATGGCAAAACCAATACAATATTGTAAAGTTAAATTAAATTAAATTAAATTAAATTAAAAAATAAAAATAAAAAGCAGAGACATTACTTTGCCAACAAAGTTCCATGTAGTCAAAGCTATGGTTTTTCCAATAGTCATGTATGGATGTGAGAGTAGGAGTATAAAGACAGCTGAGCACTGAAGAATTGATGCTTTTGAAGTATCGTGTTGGAGAAGACTCTTGAAAGTCACTTGAACAGCAAGGAGATCCAATTAGTTCATCCTAAAGGAAATCAGTCCTGAATATTCATTGGAAGGACTGATTTTGAAGCTGAAACTCCAACACTTTGGCCACCTGGGGCAAAGAACTGACTTACTTGAAAAGACCCTGATACTGGGAAAGATTGAGTGTGGTAGAAGGGGATGACAGAGGATGAGATGGTTGGATGGCATCATCGACTCAGTGGACATGAGTTTGAGTAAACTCCGGGAGTTGGTGATGGACAGGGAGGCCTGGGGTGCTGTAGTCCATGGGGTCACAAAGAGTCAGACATGGCTGAGCAACTGAACTGAACTAAACTGAAACCTTATTCACTGCTCTAGAAAATCAGGATAATGCTAGGTCCTATTTCATATGGTTTTGTGGGAACTAAAAAATAAAACCATAAAGATTTTAGCACAGAACTCTCAAATAATAACTCCTTAGCACTTAATGACTTGAACTGTTGTTGCATTGTTTTATTTTTACAGGATTTATAGGTTGTGTAGTCAGTAAATAACTTGACTGCACAACACAAAGTGGACAATTGTGTTGTTCATTCTTGACCCCATGGATTTATGCACTGTACAAAACACAATCAAATGTGTTCTGACAGTTAGGTATGGGCTTTATGGCAGTGAGAGGGAATTGTAGAAAAAGATGAGGTTGACTACTTTGGTTGGGCGTCTTGAATTTCAAAATAGGAAGCTGAGATGTGAACTAGTAGTCAATATATATTAAAATAGAAGGGCATTATTATCTTAGTATAGTATATTTTGTTTTAAAATAGTTGAAGCCATGAGATAGTTCAGAGGAAATATTACTTAGAAGTGTAAACATTTAATGTAGATAAAAGCTGAGCTGCTGTGTTTGAAGGGAACAGAGTCTTCTCTATGCTGGCTCCTTTGAACCCCAGTTCTCTAATAATGTGCCATAACTACCTCATTCTCTAGATGAGAAAACTTAGGCCTAGGATAGTGAAAAATGTAACAGCATAACCTAGGAGTAAGAGGGATAACCTGGAATAAAACCCAGCTTTCCTGATTTCCAAGAACAGGTCCTTTCTACTTCATTTGTGCTATTAAAATTTGTTGAAGTTCTTAGACTGGAGATGAGAGTGATCGAAGCTCATCTACATTGTATATTTGCAAAGAGTGTCCTGAAAGTTGTATAATTTTGTTTACTAAGAGGGATAATCCTAAGAGCGGGTCTTAGGTGTTTATAGGAGTCTCAGAGACTGTGTAGTTTGCATCCCCATTTAAAGCAATCATCTCTAACAGAGGTCCACCAAGACAGCCTCTGCTTAAGTATCCCTCGCAAAGAGACCTTGGCTAATGAAGCACATGTCTTACCATCTCATGGTTCAACTGTGGTAACAATTGCATTTAGTCAATGGAGGCCACTATTCATTTCTTTAGTGGTATAAGGCAAAGACTATGAATTTGTGTTTTAAAATGAGATATCATGGATTTGTAATTTCCGCTCTTTTTAACTGAGATGCTCACTGTGTCTAAACCTGTTTCCTTATCCTCAAGATGAGATCTGTGACAGTCCCAAGTGATATGAAAATAAATGTAATAATGCAAATAGCAGACAAAACACCTTGTTGTCACATAGTGAATGCAAAATAGATTAGTTGCTTTGTTAATATTTTTATTATTCTTTAGAATCTTTGGCTTTATCTAGATGCGCCCCTTTGCAAGAAAAAAATGGAAGAAAGGATTTATGTTGACTCAGGCTTGTCTGCTGGGATTAGGCTGCCCAAGTTAAATCTGGGTCTTCCTGGAGCAAAGAAAGAGATTTAAGCTTTTGTTTTCTTTAATCAACATTTTTGGAAAATAATTAGTATCTTGGGAGGTTAGTTAAAGGCTATAAATCATGGTTTCAGGATTATATTTATAATAAAAACATATTCTTCATTGTAGTCTCATCATTAATTAATCATTGAATTTTATTGTAGAATTATTGAGTAAGATAAGCACAGGAAGCATAAATTTGCCTCTCTCTATTGTTATGATATAGAAATTATTGAATTTTCGGTATCTCTTTCATATTGAGTACTCAACATTATACTAAAAGGAGCAATATAGTTGTTGTTATTGATTTTGATGCAGGAAAACCTGGATTTGAACCTAGCTTCAATGTTTATTATCTTTGGGAACTTGCTGTCAACTTTTCACCCATTTTTGCCTCAGTATCTTATCTCTAAAATGAAGAAAATGCTTCATGGGATAGTCTAGTGCCTGATACACAAGAGAGATTTATCAAATAGTCATAGTGTAATAATAATCCAATCTGATAGGAAGAAATGCAGATGCAAAGGGTATAGTTATTAATAAGTGGAGAGCCTTTGAGATATGACCTACTCAACTAGAACATTCTAGTAATCAATAAGCATATGAAACAAATGAGCTGAAATAAAATGTTCTGAGGTTACTAGCTATGTCCAGTGATACATTAAGGTCAGCTTCCTAGCTTGAGGTTCCTAAAAGGCAGCAGCTGAGAGGACTTGTGTGTCACTAGCTCATTTTGGAAAAGAAAATGAGGCAGTGAACGGGGGAGAGTGAAACAGGGGAGGAGCAAATCTGAATCTTAGATTGTGCTAGACTGGTTACCATTTATCCACTGGCTCCTATCGACTGGTGATCTAGGATTTCCTAAGAGATGGCAAGAGTGAATGTCGACATTCTAGGAATTAGCGAACTAAAATGGACTGGAATGAGTGAATTTAACTCGGATGACCATTATATCTACTACTGTGGGCAGGAATCCTCAGAAGAAATGGAGTGGCCATCATGGTCAACAAAAGAGTCTGAAATGCAGTAATTGGATGCAATCTCAAAAATGACAGAATGATCTCTGTTCGTTTCCAAGGCAAACCATTCAATGTCACAGTAATCCAAATCTATGCCCCAACCAGTAACACTGAAGAAGCTGAAGTTGAAAGGTTCTATGAAGACCTACAAGACCTTTTAGAACTAACACCCAAAAAAGATGTCCTTTTCATTATAGGGGACTGGAATGCAAAAGTAGGAAGTCAAGAAACACCTGGAGTAACAGGCAAATTTGGACTTGGAATACGGAATGAAGCAGGGCAAAGACTAACAGAGTTTTGCCAAGAAAATGCACTGGTCATAGCAAATACCCTCTTCCAACAACACAAGAGAAGACTCTATACATGGACATCACCAGATGGTCAACACCGAAATCAGATCGATTATATTCTTTGCAGCCAAAGATGGAGAAGCTCTATACAATCAGCAAAAACAAGACCAGGAGCTGACTGTGGCTCAAACCATGAACTCCTTATTACCAAATTCAGACTGAAATTGAAGAAAGTAGGGAAAACTACTAGACCATTCAGGTATGACCTAAATCAAATCCCTTATGATTATACAGTGGAAGTGAGAAGTAGATTTAAGGGCCTAGATCTGATAGATAGAGTGCCTGATGAACTATGGACTGAGGTTCGTGACATTGTACAGGAGACAGGGATCAAGACCATCCCCATGGAAAAGAAATGCAAAAAAGCAAAATGGCTGTCTGGGGAGGCCTTACAAATAGCTGTGAAAAGAAGAGAAGCGAAAAGCAAAGGAGAAAAGGAAAGATATAAACATCTAAATGCAGAGTTCCAAAGAATAGCAAGAAGAGATAAGAAAGCCTTCTTCAGTGATCAATGCAAAGAAATAGAGGAAAACAACAGAATGGGAAAGACTAGGGATCTCTTCAAGAAAATCAGAGATACCAAAGGAACATTTCATGCAAAGATGGGCACGATAAAGGACAGAGATGGTGTGGACCTAACAGAAGCAGAAGATATTAAGAAGAGGTGGCAAGAATACACAGAAGAACTGTACAAAAAAGAGCTTCACGACCCAGATAATCATGATCGTGTGATCACTGACCTAGAGCCAGACATCTTGGAATGTGAAGTCAAATGGGCCTTAGAAAGCATCACTACGAACAAAGCTAGTGGAGGTGATGGAATTCCAGTGGAGCTATTCCAAGTCCTGAAAGATGATGCTGTGAAAGTGCTACACTCAATATGCCAGCAAATTTGGAAAACTCAGCAGTGGCCACAAGATTGGAAAAGGTCAGTTTTCATCCCAATCCCAAAGAAAGGCAATGCCAAGGAGTGCTCAAACTACCACACAATTGCACTCATCTCACACGCTAGTAAAGTAATGCTCAAAATTCTCCAAGCCAGGCTTCAGCAATATGTGAACCGTGAACTTCCTGATGTTCAAGCTGGTTTTAGAAAAGGCAGAGGAATCAGAGATCAAATTGCCAACATCCGCTGGATCATGGAAAAAGCAAGAGAACTCCAGAAAAACATCTATTTCTGCTTTATTGACTATGCCAAAGCCTTTGACTGTGTGGATCACAATAAACTGGAAAATTCTAAGAGATGGGAATACCAGACCACCTGATCTGCCTCTTAAGAAATCTGTATGCAGGTCAGGAAGCAACAGTTAGAACTGGTCATGGAACAACAGACTGGTTCCAAATAGGAAAAGGAGTACGTCAAGGCTGCATATTGTCACCATCTTTATTTAACTTATATGCAGAGTACATCATGAGAAATGCTGGACTGGAAGAAACACAAGTTGGAATCAAGATTGCCGGGAGAAATGTCAATAACCTCAGATATGCAGATGACACCACTCTTATGGCAGAAAGTGAAGAGGGGCTAAAAAGCCTCTTGATGAAAGTGAAAGTGGAGAGTGAAAAGGTTGGCTTAAAGCTCAACATTCAGAAAACGAAGATCATGGCATCCGGTCCCATCACTGCATGGGAAATAGATGGGGAAACAGTGGAAACAGTGTCAGACTTTGTTTTTCTGGGCTCCAAAATCACTGCAGATGGTGACTGCAGCCATGAAATTAAAAGACGCTTGCTCCTTGGAAGGAAAGTTATGACCAACCTAGATAGCATATTCAAAAGCAGAGACATTACTTTACCAACAAAGGTTCACCTAGTCAAGGCTATGGTCTTTCCTGTGGTCATGTATGGATGTGAGAGCTGGACTGTGAAGAAGGCTGAGCGCCAAAGAATTGATGCTTTTGAACTGTGGTGTTGGAGAAGACTCTTGAGAGTCCCTTGGACTGCAAGAAGATCCAACCAGTCCATTCTGAAGGAGATCAATCCTGGAATTTCTCTAGAAGGAATGATGCTAAAGCTGAAACTCCAGTATTTTGGCCACCTCATGCGAAGAGTTGACTCATTGGAGAAGACTCTGATGCTGGGAAGGATTGAGGGCAGGAGGAGAAGGGGACGACAGAGGATGAGATGGCTGGATGGCATCACTGACTCGATGGATGTGAGTCTGAGTGACCTCCGGGAGCTGGTGATGGACAAGGAGGCCTGGCGTGCTGTGGTTCATGGGGTCGCAAAGAGTCGGACACGACTGAGCGACTGATCTGATCTGAAGGGTATGTTAGTTCTCCGTATCACCACATGGTTGATGCCCCAGGGTGATGAAGCAGGGTTTTCTAAGTGTTTCAAGCAGCAAGTGTCAGAAAAGCAAGAGATACACTGGTGAGAGGTGTTATACAGGGAATGACAAGGATCAAGGTGTTATCAGGATCCGATTGTTTGTAGCTAGTTGCTGTACTGATGGCTGAAGGAAAAAAGTAAGTCAAGAGAGTGTGAGAGAGAGTCCAAAAAAAGTAAACATCCTAACTTCATAATAATTACTAATTTAGAATAATATTCTTTTGTATATTTTCCAGCTCAGAGAGATAAGCTTACATCAGCCCATAGTAAATGGGGAATCCCAACAATGTGACGGAATTCATTCTTTTGGGCATTGCAAAGAACCCAGAGCTGCGGAAAATACTCTCTGCTGTGTTTCTAATCATGTATGTGTCCACCATTTTGGGAAACCTCCTCATTGTGGTAACTGTGGTCACAAGTCAGAATCTGAGATCACCCATGTATTTTTTCCTTACATCCTTCTCCCTCACGGATGTCACCTACTCTTCCGTCATTGCCCCCAAGATGATTGCGGACTCCCTCTCTGAGAGCACTGCCATCTCCTTCAAAGCCTGCATGGCCCAGCTCTTCATTGACCACTTCTTCGGTGGAGTGGGCATCATCCTTCTCATCGTGATGGCCTATGACCGCTACCTGGCCATCTGTAAGCCCCTGCACTACATGACCATCATGAGGCCTCGGATGTGCTGCTTACTACTGGGAGGGTCATGGGTGGGGGCATTTACTCATGCAACAGTGCAGCTTCTCTTCATGTATCAAATTCCCTTCTGTGGTCCTAACGTCATTGATCATTTTATGTGTGATTTGTTTCCGTTGCTGAAACTGGCCTGCATGGACACCCGCATCCTGGGCCTCTTAGTCATCCTCAACAGTGGGGTGATGTGTGTGGCCATCTTCTTCATCCTCGTCACCTCCTATGTGGTCATCCTCTGCTCCCTGAAGTCCTGCAGTTCCGAAGGGTGGCGTAAAGCCCTCTCCACCTGTGGCTCCCACCTTATGGTGGTCTTCATGTTCTTTGTGCCTTGTATTTTCTTGTACGTGAGGCCTGTGGTCACCTATCCCATAGACAAGGCGATGGCTGTGTCCCTTACCATCATTGCACCCATGTTAAATCCACTGATCTACACCTTGAGGAACATGGAGGTGAAAAATGCCATGAGGAAACTGTGGACAAAACAAGGGGCCATGTGTGGTCATTAGCTTACATGCTAAGAGCAATTCTTTCTTACAAGGACAATGTGCTTTTACCCTCCCATTCATTCCGAACTACTGAGGATTCAGTAGTCGCTGGCGTCATTTAATCATGCAAATTAGGCTAAGACTGTAATCCTGTTACTCCCCCTCCCCATTCCTTTTCTCACAAGGCTGCACCCACTTTCTCTTTCTCTCTCTACTTTTTTCTCTTGCCTTTTGAATAATTCAAGTCTTTTCTAGTTCATGGTTTTTGCTTTTCTTACACTGCTCACTCCTGAAATTCTCTTTCCCAGAGTTCTTCTCTGGCACTATATATATTTTTTTCTTCTTTCAGATGAACTGTCATCTCCTTAGACGTTTTCCCTGATGACTTTCTCTAGGTCCTCTTTAACTCTTCATCTGATGATATCCTTAGTATCAATGTCACAAACCAAACTTCAGCAATCCTTTCTTGGCTTTTGTTTTCTCTTTTCCCTCCAACAAATTTGTAATCCCTGTAAGGTCAGAGTTTGTATTTATGACATCATGCTGTGCTTAATAAATATTGTTGAGTGAATATAAGTCTAAAAGTAACTTGTTTTTTCTTAATAAAAATTAATACCAAAAAGAAAGGGTGTATATATATATATATAGATAGATAGATAGATAGATAGAAATATAGATAGATAGATAGATATGGAATATAGGAGTTAGAATTATCTGATTTCATGTTTCCAAGTGGCTTTTCCAGAGATGATTGGAAGCAAGTACAATCTCACATAAGTACTATCAGATCAGATCAGATCAGTCGCGCAGTCATGTCTGACTCTTTGTGACCCCATGAATCGCAGCACGCCAGGCCTCCCTGTCCATCACCAACTCCCAGAGGTCACTGAGTCTCATATCCATCAAGTCAGTGATGCCATCCAGCCATCTCATCCTCTGTCATCCCCTTCTCCTCCTGCCCCCAATCCCTCCCAACATCAGAGTCTTCTCCAATGAGTCAACTCTTCGCATCAGGTGGCCAAAATACTGGAGTTTCAGCTTTAGCATCATTCCTTCCAAAGAAATTCCAGGGCTGATCTCCTTCAGAATGGACTGGTTGGATCTCCTTTCAGTCCAAGGGACTCTCAAGAGTCTTCTCCAACACCACACTTTAAAAGCATCAATTCTTCAGTGCTCAGCCTTCTTCACAGTCCAGCTCTCACATCCATACATGACCACAGGAAAGACCATAGCCTTGACTAGGTGAACCTTTGTTGGCAAAGTGATGTCTCTGCTTTCGAATATGCTATCTAGGTTGGTCATAACTTTCTTTCCAAGGAGTGAGTGTCTTTTAATTTCATGGCTGCAGTCACCATCTGCAGTGATTTTGGAGCCCAGAAAAATAAAGTCTGACACTGTTTCCACTGTTTCCCCATCTATTTCCCATGAAGTGATGGGACTGGGTGCCATGATCTTCGTTTTCTGAATGTTGAGCTTTGAGCCAACTTTTCACTCTCCACTTTCACTTTCATCAAGAGGCTTTTGAGTTCCTCTTCACTTTTTGCCATAAGGGTGGTGTCATCTGCATATCTGAGGTTATTGATATTTCTCCCAGCAATCTTGATTCCAACTTATGTTTCTTCCAGTCCAGCGTTTCTCATGATGTACTCTGCATATAAGTTAAATAAACAGGGTGACAATATACAGCCTTGATGTAGTTTATTATTTAATAACATCTACAGCACTGTCAAAATTCTCTGCTACTGTTATTTCTCCTTTAAAGAGGCAAAATAAGAATCACTTACACCGGGAGTCAACTTACTTCAGAATCTAGTGTCTGTAGCTATGCCCTTTATGAGAAAAAAGTAACTCTGTAGAGACCTAATTTTTATTTAACTATGGAAAATTTTTTCTTGCTATTACATCATAGAGTTGGATTTGAAAATCCTAATGACATTTCTTTTCCTCCAGATTTTGCTTTGCCTGTCATTACAGAGATACTGGGAGAAGGCAATGGCACCCCAATCCAGTACTCTTGCCTGGAAAATCCCATGGATGGAGGAGCCTGGTAGGCTGCAGTCCATTGGGTCTTTAGGAGTCAGACAGGACTAAGCAACTTCACTCTCACTTTTCACTTTCATACATTGAAGAAGGAAATGGCAACCCACTCCAGTGTTCTTGCCTGGAGAATCCCAGGGATGGGGAATTAGGTGGGCTGCCATCTCTGGGGTCACACAGAGTTGGACATGACTGAAGCGACTTAGCAGCAACAGCAGCAGCAGCAGAGAGATACTGATCCCTTTTAAACTGCCTCCCTCACCTAGCATATGGGAAATCTAAACCTGTATGCAGGTCAGGAAGCAATGGTTAGAACTGGACATGGAACAGCAGACTGGTTCCAAATAGGAAAAGGAGTACTTCAAGGCTGTATATTGTCACCCTGTTTATTTGACTCATATGAAGAGTACATCATGAGAAACGCTGGGCTGGAGGAAGCACAAGCTGGAATCAAGATTGCGGGGAGAAATATCAATCACCTCAGATATGCAAATGACACCACCCTTATGGCAGAAAGTGAAGAAGAGCTAAAGAGCCTCCTGATAAAAGTGAAAGAGGAGAGTAAAAACATTGACTTAAAGCTCAACAATCAGAAAACTAAGATCATGGCATCTGGGCCCATCACTTCATGGGAAACAGATGGGGAAACAGTGGAAAGAGTGGCTGACTTTATTTTCTTGGGCTCCAAAATCACTGCAGATGGTGATTGCAGCCATGAAATTAAAAGACACTTACTTCTTGGAAGGAAAGCTATGATGACATTAGACAGCATATTAAAAACAGAGACATTATTTGTCAACAAAGGTCTATCTAATCAAGGCTCTGGTTTTTCTAGTAGTCAAGTATGGATATAAGAGTTGGACTGTAAACAAAGCTGAGCACCAAAGAATTGACACTTTTGAAGTGTGGTGTTGGAGAAGACTCTTGAGAGTCCCTTGGACTGCAAGGCGATCCAACCAGTCCCCTCCTAAAGGAGATCAGTCCTGGGTGTTCGTTGGAAGGGCTGATGTTGAAGCTGAAACTCCAATACTTTGGCCACCTGATATGAATAGCTGACTCATTTGAAAAGATCCTGACGCTGGGAAAGATTGAGGGCAGGAGGAGAAGGGGACGTTAGAGGATGAGATGGTTGGATGGCATCACCAATTCAATGGACGTGAGTTTGGGTGAACTCCAGGTGTTGGTGATGTACAGGGAGGCCTAGCATGCTGTTGTTCATGGGGTTGCAAAGAGTTGGATGTGACTTGGCAACTGAACTGAAGATAATCAGTTGACAGAAGGGAATGTGATGCAAGGTGAGATGTGAAAATTAAACAGATATCTTCTGATAAAGAAATCTGTTATTTTTTGACTTCTAAGTTCAAAAATAATTATCGGCATCAGAATAATTTTGATTAGAAGAATAATTAAAAATCAAATCCTTTATGTGTTTAGGGATATTTCAGCAATTTGGCATCAAACATCTTTGCACATAGGCTTCCCAGATGGTGCTAGTGGTAAAAAAAACACACCTGCCAATGCAGAAGACATAAGAGACACTAG
>CAKXYN010000472.1:0-114211 GCA_935064755.1 Tragelaphus eurycerus
ATCTTGCCCTTGCGTTATTGCCAAGCCTCCTTCCTCATGACCTTTGTCATGGGCAGAGCGCTAATCTAAACCGGCTCCCAACAAGTAATTACTGGAGAGAGCAGTAGGTACCATAATACAGGCTTTCCTGGGATGCTGGGGAGCCCAGGGGAGATGGGGGCTAAACTCTGGGATGGAGAGCACTTGGAGAAGCCCTGCGCTCATCTGTGTTGTGGTCAAAATCCACATCTTCCTTCATTGCTGCTGGTCTGATTCTCCCGGGACATCCCTGAAGTTAGCCCTGTGCTGCCTGAAACAGTGTCATCTGGGGTGGACACTTGGATTTCTGCTTTGGCAGGTTTAAAACCCAGTGAGGTCATTTCTATTTAGGTTTCTGTCTGTTCCTTCAGAGCATATTGTTTCTATACTCTGTCCTTAATGGCTTTTATTCCATCCCAAAGAGAAGCTATGCTAAAGAATGTTCAAACTACTGAACAATTGCACTCATCTCACATGCTAGTAAAGTAATGCTCAAAATTCTTCAAGCCAGGCTTCAGCAATACATGAACTGTGAAATTCCAGATGTTCAAGCTCAATTTAGTTAGAAAAGGCAGAGGAACCAGAGATCAAATTGCCAACATCTGCTAGATCATTGAAAAAGCAAGAGAGTTCCAGAAAAAACATCTATTTCTACTCTATTGACTATGCCAAAGCCTTTGACTGTGTGGATCACAATAAACTGTGGAAAATTCTGAAAGAGATGCAAATACCAGACCACCTGACATGCCTCTTGAGAAACCTGTATGCAGGTCAGGAAGCAAGAGTTAGAACTGGACATGGAACAACAGACTGGTTCCAAATAGGACAAGGAGTATGTCAAGTCTGTATATTGTCACCCTGCTTATTTAACTTATATGCAGAGTACATCAGGAGAAATGCTGAGCTGGAAGAAGCACAAGCTCGAATCAAGATTTCCGGGAGAAATATCAATAATCTGAGATATGCAGATGACACCACCCTTATGGCAGAAAGTGAAGAAGAACTAAAGAACCTCTTGATGAAAGTGAAAGTGGAGAGTGAAAAAGTTGGCTTAAAGCTCAACATTCAGAAAACGAAGATCATGGTATCCAGTCCCATCACTTCATGGCAAACACAGTGGCTGATTTTATTTTTGGTGGATCCAAAATCACTTCAGATGGTGATTGCAGCCATGAAATTAAAAGACACTTACTCCTTGGAAGGAAATTTATGACCAACCTAGACAGCAGATTAAAAAACAGAGACATTACTCTGTCAACAAAGGTCTGTCTAGTCAAGGCTATGGTTTTTCCAGTGGTCATGTATGGATGTGAGAGTTGAACTATAAAGAAAGCGAGTGCCAAAGAATTGATGCTTTTGAACTGTGGTGTTGAAGACTCTTTAGAGTCCCTTGGACTGCAAGAAGGTCCAACCAGTCCATCCTAAAGGAGATCAGTCCTGGGTGTTCATTGGAAAGACTGATGTTGAAGCTGAAACTCCAATACTTCGGCCACATGATGTGAAGAGCTTATTCATTTGAAAAGACCCTGATGCTGGGAAAGATTGAAGGCAGGAGGAGAAGGGGATGACAGAGGATGAGATGGTTGGATGGCTCACCGACTTAATGGACATGAGTTTGGATAAATTCCGGGAGTTAGTAATTTACAGGGAGGCCTGATGTGGTGCAGTTTATGTGGTCACAAAGAGTCGAACAGGACTGAGCGACTGAACTGAACTGAACTGAACTGAAGAATGTTTTGTCTTTCTCTTTTAAGGTAATGATGTTCTTGCACTATCTGTGGGTGGGGCCACTCCAGGCTGTCGCAGTGACCGCCCTGCTCTGGGTGGAAATAGGAATATCATGTCTTGCCGGGATGGCGGTTCTCATTATTCTTCTGCTTTTGCAAAGCTGCTTCGGGAAGTTGTTTTCATCACTCTGGTAAGAGAAACACTTCTTTTTAAAATTGACAATACGTAATTGGTAACATCCACAGTCTGTTTGATGTTTTTGTTCAAAAACAAGACAAGTGCCTTCTCTAGTCTCTTCTTTGTGTGAGTTGTAGACCCTACAGGCTTAGCCAGTGGAGGCTCCAGCCTTAAACTGAAGGCTGATCCTGAAACAGGACCAGGAAAGGCATTCACTGGGTCCTCTTGGCACCGTGTCTGAAAAAGTAGAGTGTCCTTCAGCAGAATTTACCCATGTCCAAGTTATTTAAATATTGGTAAATAGTAATAATCTTGCAGCCCCTTTTCTCACTGCATATATTTTTGTTTTGCTTGTGTTGGAGCCTTTCAGGTATTTATTCATGTTTCCATTAAGTTATAAGCACCCCCAGGGCCAGGCTGATCTTCATTGTGTCTTTATGAAGCCCCACAGTCACAGCAGCACATGTGACAGAAAAGTGGCTGGTGGTGAAGAGCCTTCTAGTTAGACTGAAGCAGGTCCCAGAGGGTTGGAGGTGGGTGGTTTGTCAGGTGATGAGATGTTGTGCTATTTGAAGGTCATTGAGCTCTTGTGTTTGGTGTGTGTGTGCAGTTCTGTGCTTGGTATGTTGCTTTATTTGGAATTTCCTTTCCTGTCTTTGCTGGAGAGATAGATACTCCCTATCCTTCGAGGCCCTGTTCCAGTGCTACCAGGTCTCTGAAGCTCTTCTTGTTCTCCTTTCCTGGTGGAATTAACAGTCTCATCTTTTCTGCTCCCCAGAACTTCTCTCCTATTTTATTACCTCACAGACTCTGTCCTCCTGGGTGTCTTTCTGCCTCCCTACCCGACAGTGACCTCTTTGAGCAGATGGTTTGTATCTGACACATTTCAGGTCTTTCTTAGCTGATGCTGCACATTCTCCAAGTTACTTCTTGAAATGGACTCAATGGTTGACTTCCTGGTTAAAGCCTTTTTCTCCATTTGTACTTTGAGTAGGACCTGCCTGTGTTCTAAGTGCAAAAGGGCTGTAGAGAATAATTTTATTCCTAGCCCCACCCCCGTGCCCACTCCTGCTGCTGCTGCTGAGGAAAGCTGGGCTGTGGTCACTAAGGCTCATCTCACATCTGTCCCCTCAGGAGTAAGACCGCTACTCTCACAGACAAGAGGATCAGGACCATGAGTGAAGTCATAACTGGCATCAGAACAATAAAAATGAATGCTTGGGAAAAGTCATTTATAGATCTTATTACCAGACTCAGAAGGTAAGTTTATATATATAGATATCACTCCATATTTTCATGCTTTATTTCCTATTCTATTGGATATTTTAGATGTCTTACCAAAGAAGTATTTAAGTTCATCTTCACGTTAAGGTGAACTTAAATACTAACTATTCACTGCATCCCCTACATGTTGCAGGAGGGTTAAGAATAGTGGAGATATCATTTAACTGGTTCTTTAATTTGCCATCTTCTCAAAGGAAAAAATATGTATGCTTCTTACTTATATAGAAATGAAATTCTAAGTAGTTCTTAATACCTCAAATCCCAATAATCAATGCTTTTAACATAGTATTTGAGACAATTACATTCAAACTAAAATTGTAATTTATGGTGATGGCTGATAACCAGGAAGATTATGGAGACTTGATATACTTGTATTGAGCCAAACCGTATGAATCACTATTGTTCGTTGTTGCTGTGCTTAGTCGTTCAGTTGGATCTGACTCCTTGTGACCCCATGGACTGTAGCTCGCCAGGCTTCTCTGGCCATGGGACTTCCCAGCCAGGAATACTGGAGGGGGTTGCCATTTCCTCCTCCAGAGGATCTTACCGAGCCAGGGATTGAACATGTGTCTCCTGCATTGGAGGTGGATTCTTTACCACCACGAAAGCTCATGAATCACTATTATGCATTTCAAATGGAGCTATGAAATACTGTCCCTTTTGTTCTGCTTCATGTTTTTAGACTGTTTTTCCATCTTTCATTTAAATACCTGGTGAGCATTTCTCTGACCCCACCTTGTCACCTCTCATTTTGCACCTTTGCAGAGCCCATCTTCCTTCTACTCTGGCCTCCAAGCCTGACTCCAGCTCATCTTCAGGGTCCATGTGTGTGTGACTTGCCCTGACTGCACTGCTCCGAGTTACATATCCCAGCTCTGGGCTCCCTTGGGGGCTGTGATGACTATCTCTGTATATTGTCTCCCAATTTTGTGGTTGGTAGTTCTCTTCACCCACAAGTTCATGAGCACCTGGAGGGAACAGGCTGTGTCTTTCTGTGAGGAGCCTGGCACAGGCTTGTGATTATGAATGTTTGTTGAATGAATGTTCAAACCCAGTATGATTGACCCGAAATATTTGTAAGTGTGACATTAAACGTCCTTTTACCTGAAAGAGTGAAGTGGGGATGCAGTGTGTGGTCCTGGTGTCGGGCAGACCCCTGAGTGTGCACTATGCTAATGTCTCCATGATGTGAGGGATGGCTTATCTTAATCTGTGTCCATTCCCTAGAAAGGGGCCACTTACACAGGGCACTGAATTCATGTCTTGTATGCTGATGCTTCTTATAAAACCTTTGTCCTACTTTCTTTTTACAGTAAGGAAATTTCCAAGATTCTGAAAAGTTCCTATCTTAGAGGCCTGAATTTGGCATCATTTTTCACTGTGAGCAAAATTATGATTTTTGTCACCTTCATCACCAATGAGCTCCTTGACAACTGGATCACAGCCAGCCAAGTGTTTGTGGTGGTGACGCTGTTCGAGGCTCTGCGGTTCTCGAGCACCCTCTACTTCCCCATGGCCATTGAGAAGGTGTCAGAGGCCGTCGTCAGCATCCGAAGAATCAAGGTTTTGTGATAAATAACTTTTTTTCAGTTGTCGGTGGACTTTTTGTAAAATGCCTCCTTTTGTTTGGTATCACTATGTTCCAGTTAGGTGATATTTAACTCTCTCAATGCCAAAGATGGCAGTCTTCCCAGAATGTTGTAGATACTCCCTACCTACAACAACACTTTGTAGAGTGTAATGCACTCTACAAAAGTAGATATCATAAGACTGGTTCTCATGTAGGGGCAGTAGTATATATACAGCAGCACAGGGCTCTAGTGTAGTGTTGCCTGCAGAGTGACTAAAATGTCTAAAAGCAGAAGAAGCAAACAGTGTGCATCTCCTGTGCTGACTCCAGTGACCAGGCAGTGACTGCACAGTCCTGGGATACAGGATTCCTCTCTGGGCCGGGAGGGGAGGAACTTGCTGAGAGCTCCCTGTTCCATGTGGAAGAAGAGTGGCCTCAGATTCACTTAATTCTCTGTGTTCAAAATGAGTTCTTTCATCCACAGATGTTTTGCTTGTTGGTGTCTGAGCCTACCTTTTGTATCTGTCTTTTCATCCCTGTCCCCTTTTTATTTACTGCTTAATCCGTTCTCTCTAGCTGCCTTCTTCTTTTTAAATTTTTAATTCCCACCACTATGTGAACTAAGAACTTCCAGATATACAAGCTGGATTTAGGAAAGGCAGAGGAACCAGAGATCAAATTGCCAACGTTCATAGATCATAAAAAAGGCAAGAAAATTCCAGAAAAAAAAAATCTACTTTTGCTTAATTGACTAGACTAAAGCTTTTGACTGTGTGGATCACAACAAACTGTGGAAAATTATGAAAGAGATGGGAATATCAAACCATCTTACCTGCCTCCTGAGAAACCTGTATGCAGGTCAAGAAGCAACTGTTAGAACTGGACATGGAACAATGGGCTAGTTCCAAATTGAGAAAGGAGTATGTCAAGGCTGTATATTTTCACCGTGCTTATTTAACTTATATGCAAAGTACATCATGTGAAATGCTGGGCAAAGGAGAATGAAAAAGCTGGCTTAAGACTCAACATTCAAAAAACTAAGATCATGGCCTCTCGTCCCATCACTTGATGGCAATAAATGGGGAAACAGTGGAAACAGCGGCAGACTTAATTTTCTTGGGCTCCAAAATCACTGTAGATGGTAACTACAACCATGAAATTAAAAAATGCTTTCTCCTTGGGAGAAAGGCTATGACAAACCTAGACAGCATATTAAAAAGTAGAGACATTGCTTTATCGACAAAGGTCTATATAGTCAAAGCTATGGTTTTCCCACTCATTGTGTATGGATGTAAGAGTTGGACCATAAAGCAGGCTGAGCATGGAAGAAATGATGCTTTGAAATTGTAGTGCTGGAGAAGACTCTTGAGAGTCCCTTGGGCTGCAAAGAGTTAAAACCAGCTAATCCTAAAGGAAATCAACCATGAGTATTCACTGGAAGGACTGGTGCTGAAGGGTCAACACTTTCTTTGGCCACCTGATGCCAAGAGCAGACTCATTGGAAAAGACCCTGATACTGAGAAAGATTGAAGGCAGGAGGAGAAGGGGACAACAGAGGATGAGATGGTTAGATAGTGTCCCTGACTCAATCAGCATAAATTTGAGTAAACTCTTGGAGATAGTGATGGATGGGGAGCCTGGAGTGCTATATAGTCCATGGGATTTCAAAGAGACAGACACACCTTAGTGACTGAACAGCAACAAATACACTGTATTATATGATTATGTTGATATATACCATGAGATGTAATAATAGTATATATTATTCCATATATTATTTAATATGTTCTGATGTGAACTAATACTTTAAGTACAGTTAGCAAAACAGTATTTAGACTGTTCAAAGTTTGCAAATTCTAGGAAAGCGACTGTTTTTGTTTGTGCTTTCTTTCTGTAGTTTAACAATCTGTTTTTTTCCTCTTTTCTGTAGAATTTTTTATCACTTGATGAAATACCACAGCTCAACACTCAACTGCCATCAGATGGTAAAATGATGGTGGACATGCAAGATTTCACTGCTTTTTGGGATGAGGTAACATATCTTTCTTTCCAAGATCCTGACTGCTAACAGACAAGTGTGATATAGATTTATTGGAGAATTTTTAGATTGTACCATGGTGTAAAATGTGACTTGCTCATTAACTAAAAGTATATTACAAAATTTTTCAAAATTGGCACTAAGGTTTGTATCTAACAGAGATTAAGTATAAAATCAACCTAAAATTATTTGACATGTTGCTCTCGCTCTCATTTTCAAGAGAGCTTTCAAAGTATTAGCATATTTTGAACTTAAAGTCCATACATTTGTAATGTTAGAATTTATGGAACTGGGCAGACAAAATGCAGCAGTGTGGAATGGGTTAACTAACAAACACGCAACTGGTTGTTAAAGATGCTTTGGGGAATCAGCATACATTTTTGCCTTGATTATCAGGCCACTGTATTATACATAGAGTGAGGCCATGATCTGGATGTTTGCTGTGGGGTAGGGTGGGGGCTCCTGCATCCTGAGCTTCTGGATACTTTGGCGGCACCCGGGGCAGGAGGAGACAGCTGGTGGGCATAATGAGAACCAGTGATTCCCAGTTAAAGGACTGCACTGTATGACAAGCTGACAGGGAGAACTGGTGATTCCCAACACTTGGTTTATTTGTTATGTTCAGGCAAACAGAAAAAAAAAAAAAAAAAAAAAAAAAAAAAAAAAAAAAAAAAAACAAACAAGAAAAACAGGGTCTGGTCTCAAGGAGTTGTCAGCATCACACACCCATTGTGGCCCCTTTACCAACTGAAATGCTCCCCCTGGTTCCCTGGTCCTCTGTGCATACCTTCCTCTATCAGTGTGAATTAGTCAGTAAAACAGAACCCTGCCATGGGAGAGGGAATTCCATTCAAGGAGTTAGTTATGGAGATGACAAAAGGGAGAAAAAAGCAGAAAGGGCAAAATGGTGGTGTGTGAGACAACCCAGGGGTTATCAAAGGCAGGAAACTGTTCCTACTCCCAGGGCTGGAGGACCTCTGGGAGGAGGCACCTACACCAGAGGGTCCACCCTCCAGAGCAGAGCCTAGGAGTCCAGCAGCTGTCAGAGTGGGGACCACAGAGCACGTGTCAACTCTGTAGACTCACCCTGTCTTTCATGCCTGTGACTCTGTGGTGCCACCTGCATCGTGTTCACCTGCTTCTGACTCAGCACCTGCCGTCCCCATGGACAACCAATGGTTTGTTCCCAGATACATGAAACCACATCCCTGTGCCTTCTGTACATGGAAACTCACACACAGTGCCTGACCTTCCCCGATGGTTTCTCCTGCCTTAATATAGTAGATTTGCCTCCTGTTTGGTGTTTCTTGGCATAATGCTCTTGAAACATTTATAGAAATCACCATTAAAATTCAATTATAAAGTCCACTCTATGTGAATGCTGCCACATTCTTTGTGTGAAACTCGTTAGCAGATTTCTTTAGTTCCCAGTAAACAGGTATACTTATTTTAAATTAATTCGGTATATGATACAGATTGTTTTTGCAGTTTTTAATGAACTGAAATAAAAATATATACAACAGTATCTGTCTATGCAACAAATGGCTATAAGGTAGAATAAGGGATTTTAGTTGTACTATAGCCTATGTGAATAAATCAGATGAAAAATCTGAAAAGGTTTCTATATACTTTCTAGAGTAAAAAAATCCAAATTGTTAATAACTCAATCAATGATTTTAATACAAAATTATTAATAACTCAAGATACTAAACTGCTAAAGGAAGAGGGGAAAGGGTTGTGAGTTCTGCTGTAAGGCTCTTCTTGTAAAATCTAACTAATTGCATATTATGATTCTGTTAGAGCAGTATTCAAAATTACAGAGATGTAGCCTTCATCAGTTCGGAGAAGGCAATGGCATCCCACTCCAGTACTCTTGCCTGGAAAATCCTATGAACAGAGCAGCCTGGTGGGCTGCAGTCCAAGGGGTCGCTAAGAGTCAGAAATGACTGAGCTGGTGGGCTGCTGTATACGGAGTCGCACAGAGTCGGACACAAATGAAGCAACTTAGCAGCAGTCTTCATCAGTTACATTTTCACAAAAATAGCTTCCATGTTAACATTAATGTGTGGCAATGGCAGCCCATTCCAGGATTCTTGCCTGGAGAGTCCCATGGACAGAAGAACCTGGCGGATCTTTGTTGACAAAGTAATGTTTCTGCTTTCTAATATGCTATCTAGGTTGGTCAAACTTTCCTTCCAAGGAGTAAGCGTCTTTTAGTTTCATGGCTGCAATCACCATCCACAGTGATTTTGGAGCCCCCCAAAATAAAGTCTGTCAATGTTTCCAGTGTTTCCCCATCTATTTCCCATGAAGTGATGGGACCAGATGCCATGATCTTCGTTTTCTGAATGTTGAGCATTAAGCCAACTTTTTCACTCTCCTCTTTCACATTCATCAAGAGGCTTTTTAGTTCCTCTTCACTTTCTGCCATTAGGGTGGTGTCATCTACATATCTGAGGTTTTTCATATTTCTCTCAGCAATTTTGATTCCAGCTTGTGCTTCTTTCAGCCCAGCGTTTCTCACGATGTACTCTGCATATAAGTTAAATAAGCAGGGTGACAATATACAGCCTTGACATGTTCCTTTTTCTATTTGGAACCAGTCTGTTGTTCCATGTCCAGTTCTAACTCTTGCTTCCTGACCTGCATACAGGTTTCTCAAGAGGCATGTCAGGTGGTCTGGTATTCCCATCTCTTTAAGAATTTTTCACAGTTTATTGTGATCCACATAGTCAAAGGCTTTGGCATAGTCAATAAAGCAGACATAGATGTTTTTCTGGAACTCTCTTGCTTTTTCAGTGATCCAGTGGATGTTGGCAATTTGACCAATGGCTCCTCTGCCTTTTCTAAAACCAGCTTGAACATCTGGAAGTTCACAGTTCATGAATTGTAGAAGCCTTGCTTGGAAATTTTTGAGCATTACTTTACTAGCATGTGAGATGAGTGCAATTGTGTGGTAGTTTGAACATTCTTTGGGACTGGAATGAAAACTGACCTTTTCCAGTCCTGTGGCTACTGCTGAGTTTTCCAAATTTGCTGGCATATTGAGTGCAGCACTTTTGCAGCATCATATTTTAGGATTTCAAATAGCTCAACTCGAATTCCATCACTTCCACTAGCTTTGTTGTAGTGATGCTTTCTAAGGCCCTCTTGACTTCACATTCCAGGATGTTTGTCTCTAGGTGACATGATTGTGATTATCTGGGTTATGTAGATTTTTTTGTACAGTTCTTCTGGGTATTCTTGCCACCTCTTCTTAATAATATCCTCTGCTTCTGTTAGGTCCATACCATTTCTGTCCTTTATCGAGCCCATCTTTGCTTGAAATGTTCCCTTGGTATCTGCAGTTTTCTTGAAGAGAGCTCTAGTCTTTCCCATTCTGTTGTTTTCCTCTATTTCTTTGCATTGATCGCTGAGGAAGGCTTTCTTATCTCTCCTTGCTATTCTTTGGAACGCTGCATTCAGGTGGTATTATCTTTCCTTTACTCCTTTGTTTTTTGCTTCTCTTCTTTTCACAGCTATTTGTAAGGCCACCTCAGACAGCCATTTTGCTTTTTTGCATTTCTTTTCCATGGGGATGATCTTGATCCCTGTGTCCTGTGCAACGTCATGAACCTCCATTCATAGTTCATCATAGAAGTTACTTTTAGGAAATCTTGGTGAAAGTCCCTTTAAGGTACAACAGTGTTAGGATACTTTTTAGAAGTACAAAGGAAAATAGAATTAAATCAACTTTATACTTTTTGAGAACCATAAGAAAAATTTAGGGTGGTTCAAAAAGCCTTTGACTATACTTCAGTCATGTCTGACTCTGTGCGACCCCATAGATGGCAGCCCACCAGGCTCCCCCATCCCTGGGATTCTCTAGGCAGGAACACTGGAGTGTGTTGCCATTTCCTTCTTCAATGCATGAAAGTGAAAAGTGAAAGTGAAGTCACTCAGTCTGACTCTTAGCAACCCCATGGACTGTGGCCTACCAGGCTCCCCCGTCCATGGGATTTTCCCTATGTGGATCACAGTAAACTGTGGGAAATTCTGAAAGAGATGGAAATACCAGACCACCTGATCTGTCTCTTGAGAAACCTGTATACAGATCAGGAAGCAACAGTTAGAACTGGACATGGAACAACAGACTGGTTCCAAATAGGAAAAGGAGTATGTCAAGGCTGTATATTGTCACCCTGTTTATTTAACTTATATGCAGAGTACATCATGAGAAATGCTGGGCTGGAAGAAGCACAAGCTGGGATCAAGATTGCTGGGAGAAATATCAATAACCTCAGATATGCAGATGCTGCTGCTGCTAAGTCGCTTCAGTCGTGTCCGACTCTGCGATCCCATAGACGGCAGCCCAGACAGGCTCCTCTGTCCCTGGGATTCTCCAGGCAAGAATACTGGAGTGGGTTGCCATTTCCTTCTCCAATGCATTAAAGTGAAAGTGAAGTCGCTCAGTCGTGTCTGACTCTTAGCGACCCCATGGACTGGAGCCTACCAGGCTCCTCCGTCCATGGGATTTTCCAGGCAAGAGTACTGGGGTAGGGTGCCATTGCCTTCCCCGGATATGCAGATGACACCACCCTTATAAGCAGAAAGTGAAGAACTAAAGAGCCTCTTGATGAAAGTGAAAAAGGAGAGTGAAAAAGTTGGCTTAAAGTTCAACATTCAGAAAACGAAGATCATGGCATCCAGTCCCATCACTTCATGGGAAATGGATAGGGAAACAGTTTAAACAGTGTCAGCCTTTCTTTTTTTGGGCTCCAGAATCACTGCAGATGGTAATTGTAGCCATGAAATTAGAAGATGCTTACTCCTTGAAAGGAAAGTTATGACCAACCTAGACAGTATATTGAAAAGCAGAGACATTACTTTGCCAACAAAGGTCCGTCTAGTCAAGGCTATGATTTTTCCAGTGGTCATGTATGGATGTGAGAGTTGGACTATAAAGAAAGCTGAGCATCGAAGAATTGATGCTTTGAACTGTGATGTTTGAGAAGACTCTTGAGAGTGCCTTGGACTGCAAGGATATCCACCCAGTCCATTCTAAAGGAGATCAGTCCTGGGTGTTCATTGGAAAACCTAATTTTGAAGCTGAAACTCCAATACTTTGGCCACCTCATGCAAAGGGCTGACTCATTTGAAATGTCCCTGATGCTTGGAAAGTCTGAGGGCAGGAAGAAAAGGGGATAACAGAGGATGAGATGGCTGGATGGCGTCACCAACTCAATGGACATGGGTTTGGGTAAACTCAGGGAGTTGGTGATGGACAGGGGGCCTGGCGTGCTGCAGTTCATGGGGTCAAAAAACTTGGACATGACTGAGTGATTGAACTGAACTGAGCTGATTAGAAAGAAAACCACGTACCCAGGATAAGGACATTTCGTCAAAAGAAACTGGTTGCATCAAACGCAGGCTTTGTCATAGGATGTGAGGTCGTAGATAGAGTGGTGTTAGTTGTAGCTGAGAGTGGCTGCAGTGGGGCCTGAGGAGGGGAAAGCAGCGCTGTGGTGTTCATGGTGGTTGCTATGGTGTGTCAGCTGTGTTCACCACCTGGCAGTCACTAATGTTGAATTACCTGAACAATAGCTCTTGCCTTTCATTCAATACAAAAGCAGGTAGTATTAGGAGCCTTAGCATCTAAACAGGAGACACAGCTGTTGTCATTTTCCCAGATTTCTGGTGCTGGAGAGGTGACCCTGAGGAGCTGCAGCATTGGGGCTCTCATGGTGGTGTCAGTAAAGCTGGGTTTGTAGTTACATTCAGGGCCACAGTGGTGCCCTGAGCCATGGTCATCACATAGAGTATGGCCAGGCATCCTGTGGCCCAGAGCAGCAGGTGGGAAAGCCTGGACATCATGTCCTCCATGCAGGTGTTCAGGTGGAACTGGGGCACCCAACACTATGTCTGTCCTTTTTCCCCCTACACACACCCCCCCATTGTGTACATGTGTCCACTGAATTTCTTTTGTACCAAACTATGTAGCATTTTAAAATGGACTATTTTGTTCTTTCAAGAGCTGAATATCATGTTCTCAGACTTCTTGCCCTTAGTACAGAACATGCTGTTCTGTTGTCCTGGCCTTGCCTATGGAAGGACTGTGCCCCTTGCTGGCATCATTAGTAATTAGGGGCTGTCATAGGTCATGGGTGAGAGAGCCTTTGAAAGGGGGAGAAGCACAGACACTGGGAGTTTGGGAGAGAAGCTGAGTCTGAATGAAGCCCCTGCTGGGTTGGGAGGCAGGAGACAGACATGAGCTCTGTAACCTTCTCACTATACAGCCAGGTGGGCAGGTGGGGAAGGTCTCAGCTTTAATATAAATGGTCCCAGGGACTTCGCTAGTGGTCCAGTGGTTACGAATCCACCTTCCAATGCAGTAGATTTGGGTTCTACCCTTGACTGAGGAACTAAGATCTCATACGCTCTGGAGCACTAAGCCCACACACTGCAACAAAGACCCAGTGCAGTCAAAATAAGAAAAAAAGCAAAATAAAGGTTCTGTGGGGGCCTCCAGATTTCATGGGACAGGGGTTTGGAACTGTATCTGCACAGAGTCGGGGCTCAGCTGATAGGGTTTTGTTGAGTCAGTGTCCCCTGAGCCTGGATAACCAGTGAGGGAGGGGACCCAGTGTCTCTGAGCTGTCGAGTGCTGCTCCCTTCTGGGCATCCCAGAGCAGTGCCAGATCCTGAAGCCCTGACCGACTTGAGGGGCTGCGATGGGAAGCTGATGTTTGTAGGTAGTTCACTATTTTGTAGTCATAACTGAGCGCAAAGTAGTAAAATAGGAATTCTAAGTTTCAGGCAGGAAGAAAGAAGTGGAGAAATTTTAAAAGCTTAAAAAATCTTTCTCATGTATTAAAATGATAGATTTTTAATTCTTAAAATCTGGAGCAAGCTTTTTTTTGTTGATGAAAAATCATTGTCAAATTTTTTTAGTATGTGAACTTTTTTAATCAGTTCAGTTCTTTCCAGAAAAAAAATTCAATTTGAAGATTATCCAGACTTTTACTTAATCATATGTAACCACTGTGTGTTTGTCTTTCTTAAACATAGTAGTTACTGACAATTCTCTTAACATTTAGATATGGAAAGATGTACAGACACCTTAAGTCTTTCAGGAATATGACCCGTAATTGGCATGATGCTACTTTTCCTTCTCCGTCATATTGGACTATGCACTGTCTCGTGTATATCCATGTTTTTTGTTTTCCTTGTAGTAGAAACACTTTATTGCTCCTGTGTAGCCAGGATGGGCTTTATCACTCTGACCCATGATGTCATAATTAATTTCTTTATTCTTCATTATTTTGTTGTTGGTATTACATTACAGCTTTCGTTAAATTAGAGCTCTGACCGCTACTTATAAGAGTTAATTTAGCATGAGTGACTTCTTCATATAAAGTGCCCTTTTGCTTGCTGAGCATTACTGAGGTTTATTCTTTATCAAATGAAAATGGATACATTGGTCATTTCAAATTATTTATTAAAAGACCAGGCATGCTAGGTATTTATGCTGCCACCTTGTGAAGATTAATGAGATAGGTAATACCAAAGGTCATGATGAAAACTTATAAATGATTAAAAACCTCCCCCGAATATTCTAAATACATTATATTAATAAGTTCGTGTGCATCATGCAGTTTGCATTTCAGGCAGGTACCTTGTCATCTGTACTACTTAAATTCTGTGGGTGACTGAGCTGTGTCTGTATGGAAATCTGGTGTAAGAAGGTATCTTTCTAAAGGCAATTATAGCTGCTTCAAACCCCCAAAGAGATAGGATTGGATGAAAAGGCCTCCAGGACACAGTATCTTAAAATAGGAAGGATAAAAAATGTGGGCTATATTAGAATGAAAGCGAAAGTTATTCAGTCATGTCTGACTCTTTGCAACCCCCATGGACAAAAAGTCCGTGGAATTCTCCAGGCCAGAATACTGGAGTGGGTAACTATTCCCTTCTCCAGGGGATCTTCCCAACCCAGGTCTCCTACATTGCAGGCAGATTCTTTACCAGCTGAGCCACAGGGGAAGTCACCAGGGAAGATATATTAGCATATCAATGACTATTATATTATTTTCAACTACTTTCTGAAGTAATTTGTGTTACTTTGTTGAAATGAGTGTGTTTTTATAAACTTTAATTTGCAGGAATCGGAATCACCAACCCTAAAAAACCTTTCGTTTACTGTCAGACCGGGTGAACTGTTGACTGTGGTTGGACCTGTGGGAGCAGGAAAGGTAAGTTGTGATTCCTTTTGTCAGTTTGACGCAATGCTGCAGCTCCTGTTAAATTCTCAGAATGGAGCCCAGAGCTGAGTGTGACATGGTTTGAATTGGGTGTGTCTAGAACAGTGTTTCTTTAGGTGTGTTCCATAGAATGTTAGTTTGCAAGAAGGTGTCATGGCCAAATAAGTATGGATAAACACATACTGTGTTTTCCTTCTTGATGTTTCATGTTGCACAGTTGGGAATTGCTTGTGGGGAGTTTGGCTGTTTCAGTGAAGGAAATTACTGATGTGATAGTTGTTCAGGATAGACGGAGACAGTGGGGACTTCTTTTTGTCACAGTGGCCCCTCCAGGAAGTCTGGAGATGGTGAAGGCTCTTGCCAGAAGCTCTGAGCATTTCCTCATGTGACTTTACTTGGTCCCGCCAGTGCACGTGTAAGTGAGTGTGCAGCCTTGTGGTAGAGCTTAAGATACAGACATGAGCCAGACCCGACACCTCTGCCTTTCAGAGGCAACCTGATTCTGAGGTGAGACAGATATACAGGCAGATTATTTCAGCTCAGCGTGGTGAGTGCTCTGATGGTGTGGACATAGACATGCTGCTTCTGTGTGTTACAACAGATTTGAAGGACATGTGTACATGCACTTGGTCTCCTGTGTTTTGCACAACAAAATACAGAAACGTAAATGTGAGATTTGTACACGAGAGGGAGATGATTATCTTGATAATGGACTTTTAACAGGAGAGGGTGGGATGATTTGGGAGAATAGCATTGAAATATGTGTAATATCATATCTAAAACGAATCGCTAGTCCAGGTATGATGCCTGATAATGGATGCCTGGGGCTGGTGCACTGGGACGACCCAGAGGGATGGTATGGGGAGGGAGGAGGGAAGAGGGTTCAGGATGGGGAACACATGTATACTTGTGGCGGATCCATCTTGATGTATGGCAAAAGCAATACAATATTGTAAAGTTAAGCAAAATAAAATTTAATTAAAAAAATAAAAATATTTATTTATTTATATTTCTTTTAAAAATTTATGTATTTATTTTATGTTTTTAAAATTTATTTATTTTTTAATTGGATGATAATTGCCTTGCAATATTGTGTCAGTTTCTGCCATACATCAGCATGAATCAGCCATGGATATATGTCTGTCCCCTACCTCCTGAAGCTCCCTCCCACCTTGCACTCCTCTAGGTTGTTACAGAGCACTGAATTTGAGCTCCCAAGGCATGATGGAGTTTAACACTTTGACCACAACAACCTCAGAGTTCTCTTAATTAATAATCTTTGGATATATTCTTCACACATCGCTTTAAGTTAAAAAAGAATATTCATTTATTTGGCTGAATTGGGTCTTAGTTGCAGTACATGGGCTCTCTAATTGTGTGTTGGCCTAGTTGCCCTGTAGCATGTGGGATCTTAGTTCCCTGACCACGTATCTAAGCAGAGCCCCTGGCATTGGAAAACAGATATATATATTTTTTCTTTATCATCTGGGTATTTTTTAAAACTTTTTATTTTGTATTGGGATATAGCCAATTAACAGTATTGTGATAGTTTCAGGTGAACAGTGAAGGGTATCTTTAAACCATACATATGGACATGTATCCATTCTCCGGCACACTCCCCTCCCATCCAGACTGCCACAAAGCGTTGAGTAGAGTTCCATGTGCTATACAGTAAGTCCTTGTTGGTTAAGCATTTTAAATACAGCAGTGTGTACATATCCATCCCAAACTCCCTAAATATCCCTTCCCTACATCCTGGAAGGTGGATTCTTAACCACTGGACCACCAGGGAAGTCCCCACATACCTTTTTAAGAACAAGTATTTGTCAGGTAACAGATACTCAGATGCAGGAACAACTGCATTAAACATCAGATACAGAAAGTACCACACAAACTGCCGCATAATTGCACTCATCTCACATGCTAGTAAAGTAATGCTCAAAATTCTCCAAGCCAGGCTTCAGCAATACGTGAACCGTGAGCTTCCAGATGTTCAAGCTGGTTTTAGAAAAGGCAGAGGAACCAGAGATCAAATTGCCAACATCTGCTGGATCATGGAAAAAGCAAGAGAGTTCCAGAAAAACATCTATTTCTGCTTTATTGACTATGCCAAAGCCTTTGACTGTGTGGATTACAATAAACTGTGGAAAATTCTGAAAGAGATGGGAATACCAGACCACCTGACTTGCCTCTTGAGAAACCTGTACGCAGGTCAGGAAGCAAGAGTTAGAACTGGACATGCAACAACAGACTGGTTCCAAATAAGAAAAGGAGTATATCAAGGCTGTATATTGTCACCCTGCTTATTTAACTTATATACAGAGTACATCATGAGAAACACTGGGCTGGAGGAAGCACAAGCTGGAATCAAGTTTGCCAGGAGAAATATCAAAAACCTCAGATATGCAGATGACCCCACCCTTATGGCAGAAAGTGAAGAAGAACTAAACAGCTTCTTGATGAAAGTGAAAGAGGAGAGTGAAAAAGTTGGCTTAAAGCTCAACTTTCAGAAAACTAAGATCATGGCATTTGGTCCTGTCACTTCATGGCAAATAGATGGGGAAACAGTGAAAACAGTGGCTGACTTTATTTTGGGGGGCTCCAAAATCACTGCAGATGGTGACTGCAGCCATGAAATTAGAAGACACTTGCTCCTTGGAAGCAAAGTTATGACCAACCTAGATAGCATAATAAAAAGCAAAGACATTACTTTGCCAACAAAGGTCTGTCTAGTCAAGGCTATGGTTTTTCCAGTAGTCATGTATGGATGTGAGAGTTGGACTATAAAGAAAGCTGAGCGCTGAAGAATTGATGCTTTTGAACTGTGGTGTTGGAGAAGACTCTTGAGAGTCCCTTGGACTACAAGGAGATCCAACCAGTCCATCCTAAAGGAGATCAGTCCTGGGTGTTCATTGGGAGGATTGATGTTGAAGCTCAAACTCCAATACTTTGGCCACCTGATGCGAAGAGCTGACTCATTGGAAAAGACCCTGATGCTGGGAAAGATTGAGGGCTGGAGGAGAAGGGGACAACAGAGGTTGTGATGGTTGGATGGCATCACCCACTCTATGGACTTGGGTTTGGGTGAACTCCGGGAGTTGGTGATGGAAAGGGAGGCCTGGCCCGCTGCGGTTCATGGGCTTGCAAAGAACTGGACACGACTGAGTGACTGAACTGAACAGGAAGAACACATCCTGCTGCTCTGCTCTGCTAGTGAAGGATGTTACACATTCTTAGTCTTTGCTGAGTAGAGCATTTCGTTTGGGGAAACTCAGGCAGGGTAGATTGTTATGGTATTTATATTCCTTATCCACCTTCAGTTTACATTGACCAATAGTGCTCTTTTCCATTTTTTTCCTTCAATATTCGAAGCTGCAGTTTATCCTGTTCTGATATCCTTGCTCAAGCACCAGGGTGGGGACTGTGTGGCAGGGTGTGTCCCCGCCTGAGTGCTCCCTGTTCACGTGTGTGATGCCCTCTGTTGCAGTCATCACTGTTACGCGCTCTGCTGGGGGAGCTGCCCCCGAGCCAGGGGAAGGTCAGTGTGCATGGAAGGATCGCCTATGTTTCTCAGCAGCCCTGGCTGTTTCCAGGAACTGTGAGAAGTAACATTTTATTTGGGAAGAAATACGAAGAAGAGCGATATGAAGAAGTAATAAAGGCTTGTGCTTTGGAAGAGGTAAGTAATGACTTTTGAGCTGCATATATTCTATTTTCAAACGATAGTGTTGGCTTAAGCTATAAGGTTTATTGAAAGTTTTTTTTTTATTTGAAAGATCTTTGTTGCTTTAAGCTGGTCTTGGTAAATATGCAGTTGTATATGCAGCTGTTTTAATTTTGATGTGATAATCACAGAATGCCTTTATTTCACTTGGTGAAGCTTCATTCAGTTTTAGGTTTTATTTTTTTAATGGACAGTTACAAAAATTTGTAAAAACAGAGAGCACACTGTAATGATCCCTCACGTACCCACCCCCAGCTCCAACAACAATCAGCTGGTGGCCAGTCTTGCTGCATCTCCACCCCTGTCCTCTGCCAGCCCCACCACCACCCCATTATTATTCTGGAGCAGATCCTAGAACTCAGATTAGTCCATCTGTAAACATTTCATCTGTTTTTGTCTAAAAGATAGACAAAAAACATCACCAACATTATTTCACCTGAAAAATTACCCTAATTCCTGAATATCAACTTTCTCATCGGTGTTTACAAGTTGCTAATCATCTCACTGAGAAATCTTTTTCACCATCAATGGAATCAGACTCCACATGAGTTGTGCCCACTGCACTTGGTTAGTGCCTCCTCCGTCTCTTTCAGTCTCCAGGTTTCCCTCTCTGCTTGGTTTTGACTTGTAATTTATTAAAGAAAATGTAATGCTTTAAAATTTCTTCTTAATCCTGCCTCATTTCATTGGGGGAGACATTGTTTTCAGAAATTGCATTCAGTTTCACAGAAAATGGCAAGAAGAAACATTTAACTCTACCGTGGGATTTAGATGAAATTAATAAATGAATGATGAAAACTGAACTTACTTAATAGGAAAATGTAATTTGGCAAAAAGAAAGGAAAACATAAATACAGATTAAACAGTATTTTACTCTCTTGAGTTATAAAAATCCATGAACAATAGTGTTAAAGGGTCTGTTCAGATCTGGACATCTGAACAGACCTGTGGTCTATTCAGATCTGGACATCTTTTATACTGTGAGGAAAAGGCTGGGACTGTCTTTCAAAGGTGTGGTGGTGGAGACTCCAAACCTGCTTTCTGAAGAAATAGTAATTTTGCTTGAGTAATGCTTGAACATCATAGATTTTTATCAGGTGAATATCAATTTTTGATGATGTGGACAAAATGGAATTGCTCACTCTTCTGTTTCTTTCTCCTGGTCTGTGTTTGGTTGTGGGAGATTGTGTTTGCAGAACCAATGCCAGGTTAGCAGTAATCAGCAAGATTTTAATTAAATAGTGTTCATACTGTGTAAGAAAAGAAGGGGAAAGCAAACATAAAACATTGAGACAATAGCTCCCATTTATTCAGAGTCTACATGCAAATCATCTCTTTCTCAGACATGCACCCAGAAGAGGGTATATGAATTACTAATTCTTTATGAACATCTTCAGTGTTGCCATCTTCATTTTATAGTTGCTAAAACTGAGGCTTGGAGAGAGAACATTTTAAAAAGCAGGTGATGGATAAACCTGGAAAGTGGGGTGTGGAATAAACAGATTTCAGGCATTTCCTTTTTACCTTAATCCTGTCAACCTCCTGATGCCCAGATCAGACTCCAGAGACCCAGAACAGTGTGTGGGTGTTTCTTTTATGACCTTGCCTTTCTGGTGAAGCTCAGCCTTGTTTTTCTCCCCACATTTGAGCATCTCTGCAAAAGAGCAGGTGCTGGACAGTGGCTGATATTCATTGTTTCCCTGGGGGCCAATGCTTTGCCACAGCCACATGGGATGACAGGACCAGTAAAATGGGCAGTGTCCGGAGCTTCACCCATCCTTGGGAGTCTGTGCAGCACAGATTCTGGTGGGAAGGGGCCCTGCAGGACTGGGCTGCGCAGCGATTCTTCTGTACATGATGTGACGTTTATAAACATGGACCGCTCTCCTGTTCTCTGCACAGTCAGGACATGCAGTTGGGCCCCTTGTGCCCATTCCCTCCTTGGCAGGAAGGGAGGCCCAGGGCAGAGAAGTAGTGAAGAGATGAGTTGTGGCTTAGTCTTGCCTGCTGTCACTTTTGGTATGTTCTGTTTCCTGCCTGAGCCTCTGACATTTCAAGAGGATATTGGGTCAGAAAGTTTCCAGGAGGTTTTGCTGCTGCTCTGAAGTGTCATCTCTACCTCTGATTAGCAGGGGTCAGCAAGGTCGTTATGATACCTGGGAACCACCTAGCTAGTAATGATCCTCTGCTCATCTCCTTTTAGAATCCATGACTCAGTGGATGGGCATCAAGTGGTCACATAATAGTGGTGTGCTGGAGGTATTTTGTCCTGTAGATACAGAGACTATATGTGCAGTAGAAGAGGCTTGGCCTTTGGAGAGAAGCAGTCCTAGGCACTATCTCTAAGTGTTTGTGTCAGTTTCCTTTCTTATTAAAAGCAGGAGGAGTGAGGTTACTGTAAAGGCTATAGGCCATGCCTGTGAAATGCAGGCATGTCAGAGTTTCAGTAAATGGTCGCTGTCCTTACTATTCTAACCCTTTTCTCTAATCTGTCCATCCACACATACATCCCTATAAATATAATCAAGATTTTTTCCCCAAGGTTCTTCCTCCTCCTACATCCCCCAAATCCTAGAGAGAAAAGCACTGGAAAACAGCATTTCTTAGAATACATATGTCAATAACAGATCAGATCAGATCAGTCACTCAGTTGTGTCCGACTCTTTGCGACCCCATGAACCGCAGCACGCCAGGCCTCCCTGTCCATCACCAACTCCCTAGAGGTCACCCAGACTCACATCCATCGAGTCAGTGATGTCATCCAGCCATCTCATCCTCTGGCATCCCCTTCTCCTCCTGCCCCCAATCCCTCCCAGCATCAGAGTCTTCTCCAATGAGTCAACTCTTCGCATGAGGTGCCCAAAATACTGGAGTTTCAGCTTTAGCATCATTTCTTCCAAAGAAATCCCAGGGCTGATCTCCTTCAGAATGGACTGGTTGGATCTCCTTGCAGTCCAAGGGACTCTCAAGAGTCTTCTCCAACACCACAGTTCAAAAGCATCAATTCTTCAGTGCTCAGCCTTCTTCACAGTCCAGCTCTCACATCCATACATGACCACAGGAAAGACCATAGCCTTGACTAGGCGAACCTTTGTTGGCAAAGTGATATCTCTGCTTTTGAATATGCTATCTAGGTTGGTCATAACTTTCCTTCCAAGGAGTAAGCGTCTTTTAATTTCATGGCTGCAGTCACCATCTACAGTGATCTTGGAGCCCAGAAAAATAAAGTCTGACACTGTTTCCACTGTTTCTCCATCTATTTCCCATGTAGTGATGGGACCAGATGCCATGATCTTCGTTTTCTGAATATTGAGCTTTAAGCCAACCTTTTCACTCTCCACTTCCTCTTCACTTTCTGCCATAAGGGTGGTGTCATCTGCATATCTGAGGTTATTGATATTTCTCCCAGTAATCTTGATTCCAACTTGTGTTTCTTCCAGTCCAGCATTTCTCATGATGTACTCTGCATATAAGTTAAATAAACATGGTGACAATATACAGCCTTGACGTACTCCTTTTCCTATTTGGAACCAGTCTGTTGGTCCATGACCAGTTCTAACTGTTGCTTCCTGACCTGCATACAGATTTCTCAAGAGGCAGATCAGGTGGTCTGATATTCCCATCTCTTTCAGAATTTTCCACAGTTTATTGTGATCTACACAGTCAAAGGCTTTGGCATAGTCAATAAAGCAGAAATAGATGTTTTTCTGGAACTCTCTTGCTTTTTCCATGATCCAGTAGATGTTGGCAATTTGATCTCTGGTTCCTCTGCCTTTTCTAAACCCAGCTTGAACGTCAGGAAGTTCACGGTTCACATATTGCTGAAGCCTGGCTTGGAGAATTTTGAGCATTACTTTACTAGCTAGATGTATTAAACTAGGTCAAATTGAAGTAAATGTTTAAGTTCATCCAGATGAAAACATTCTTCTAATAAAACATGAAGTAATCCCATTGGCAACATCAGTTCAGGCTGATGACGTCAACTCCAAGGCCCAGGAATCAGAAGACTCAGGGATTGAATCTCAGTTTCTCTGTTTGCTAGGTGTGTGGTTTTGGCTGATTGTCTGAACCTTACAAGCCTGTTTCTTCATTTGTAAAATGAAGATAATAATACTGTCAATCTTATAAGGTTGTTTCAAGAATGACATGCAATAGTGATTTTTAAAGCACTTGATTGCTAGGGACATAACAAGCACTTTATAAATGTTAGAATAATTTTGAAAATAAATTAGCCTCTAATTGTAAGCTCAACCAGTTTTTGGTAAAGTCACATCCATAAAATGTGACTTGTAAGAAAGAAGGTATCTTCTTGATATATGTAACTTTCATTATTTGAGCTGATAATTTATATAGGTTTTGTACATATAGTATATTACATAAATCAACAGTAAATATATTTTTTTTACCATAAGCAAGAGTGTATGTAACATTGGTCTGCATGTCATCTTTAACCATTTTTAAAAAGTTTTGAGTTTTAACTTGTTTTTTTTTTAAAAAACAAATTTTTACAAAATATTTTTAAGGCTTTTAAAAACTTTTAGGCATTACACAGTTAAAGGTATCAAGCTGATAAATTCCAGTTTGATATTTTCCCACATAGATCATTTGACCTTACAAATCCCTCTTGGATGCCTATAAGCTTGTACTTTCATCTTATATTTACCACATTCCTGCCAGCATGATTGTTGCAGGAAGGCGGAGCCCTTCCAGGGCCCAAAACAGGGCTCTTGTCTAACACTCAGAAATGAATTGTCTGAGGAGATACATGTGCTAACAAAGCAAGACATTTTATTGGGAAAGGGCACCCGGGTGGAGAGCAGGGTGAGGGAACCCAGGAGAACAGCTCTGCCATGTGGCTCGCAGTCTTGGGTTTTATGGTGACAGGATTAGTTTTGGGGTTGTCTTTAGCCAATCATTCTGACCAGAGTCCTTCCTGGTGGTGCCTGCCTTGTTCAGCCAAGATGGATGCCAGCGAGAAGGATTCTGGGAGGTGGTCAGACAGGTGGCGCCTCCTTCTGATCTTTCCTGAACTCTTCCGGTGGGTGGTGTCTTTTTAGTTCCATGTTCCTTACCAGGACCTCATGCAAATGGTTACTGTGGTGCCTGGCCAGGGTAGGTGGTTTCAGTCAGTACGCCTCCCCTAACATGAACATTTTCTTTTCAGATTGCCTGGAAAATCATAGGATAATAAGTTAATTGATCCTTCTATGTCTAGGTATGCTATGCTATGCTATGCTAAGTCACTTCAGTCGTGTCCGACTCTGTGTGACCCCACAGACGGTAGCCCACCAGGCTTCCCCGTCCCTGGGATTCTCCAGGCAAGAACACTGGAGCGGGTTGCCATTTCCTTCTCCAGTGCATGAAAGTGAAAAGAGAAAGTGAAGTCGCTCAGTCATGTCCGACTCTTAGCGACCCCATGGACTGCAGCCTACCAGGCTCCTCCGTCCGTGGGATTTTCCAGGCAAAAGTACTGGAGTGGGGTGCCATCGCCTTCTCCGATGTCTAGGTATAGAGGCCTTCATTTCTTGAGTTATTTTAGTGTTGTCTTCATTTCAAATACACTCTTTAGTCACGACCTGGGCAGCGTGATGTGAAAGAGCAAAAGGCTCTGAACTGACATGAGCTGGTTCAGAGCCCAGCTCTTCTGTTTAACAGTTAACAGTCCTCATACCAGTAATGTGACCTCACTTAACCTCAGTTTCCTCATCTGTGAAATGGGCCAGTACTTCCTGTGCAGATTGTTGTGAGGCTTAGAGATAATCAGTATTATGGTCCAGCACAGTGCTTGGTGCACAGATCTTATCCCCTAGGAGCTGAGAAAAGCTGTCTGCATGCGTATGAATGATGGAGCAGGATAAAACGGGTCCTTCACAAGAGATGTAAACAGAGCCTTAGGAACCCAACAAGAAGAGAGATAAATCCAGGATGGTTTCATGGGAGAGTGTGTTTGGTCTGAGCCTGGAAAGATGGGCAGGATATTAACAGGCCGTGAGAGGAGGGGCAATTTCAAATGGGGAAAAAAAAAAAAAAACCAAAACCTGTGAAAAAAGAGGGACTCAGACTCCCTGTTTGAGTCCAAAGTACAGCATTCTTCTACCAGGGCCTCAAGTCTGGCCCTCATTAACCATTACTGCAGTCTTCTCCACGGTGTTTGTTGTTGTTGTTCATTTGATACTTTTGAACTGTGATGCTGGAGAAGACTCTTGAGAGTCCCTTGGACTGTCGCGAGGAGATCAAACCAGTCATTCGGAAAGGAAATCAACCCTAAATATTCATTGGAAGGACTGATGCTGAAGCTAAAACCCCAGTACTTTGGCTACCTGATGTGAAGAGCTGACTCATTAGACAAGACCCTGATAGGAGAAATTGAGGGCAGGAGGAGAAGGGGGCGACAGAGGATAAGATGGTTGGATGGCATCATCGACTCAATGGACATGAGTTTGAGCAAACTCCAGGAGATAGTGAAGGAGAGGGAAGCCTGATGAGCTGTGTCTATGGGGTCGAAAAGCGTCAGATACAACTAAGCAACTGAACAACAACAACTGAACTGCAGTGTTTGAAATCTCACCCACAGTGTGGATGTGCTGCTTCTGTTGCTGCTACTGCTAAGTCGCTTCAGTTGTGTCCGACTCTTAGCAACCCCATGGACTGCAGCCTACCAGGCTCCTCCATCCATGGGATTTTCCAGGGAAGAGTACTAGAGTGGGGTGCCATTGCCTTCTGTGAATGGATGTGCTACTTGGTTCCTTTTCCCAATTCATTGTAGCTGCTGCTCCTAAGTTGCTTCAGTCGTGCTGACTCTGTGCAGCCCCATAGAAGGCAGCCCACCAGGCTCCTCTGTCCCTGGGGTTCTCCAGGCAAGAACACTGGAGTAGGTTGCCATTTCCTTCTCCAATGCATGAAAGTGAATAGGGAAAGTGAAGTCGCTCAGTGGTGCCCGACTCTTAGCGACCCCATGGACTGCAGCCTACTAGGCTCCTCCATCTATGGGATTTTCCAGGCAAGAGTACTGGAGTGGCTTGCCATTGCCTTCTCCAATTCATTGTAGAGAAGAAGCCAATTCTGACTCCATGTTGAAACTATTTTGTTGACTTGTTTTTTGTTGCTTTTGTTGTTATAATCATACTGAATGTCCTACCTCAGAGAAACCTGCTCCTCTGCCTGTTAAACTAAAGTGCCTTTGTTCAGAATCCTGACCACCTCTAGATGGCAGGAAGGAAGAAATTAACACATCCCCTGCCTGAGTTTTGCCATTCTAGGAGATTTGCAAGATTCATGGCCTTTTTACTTTGCTTCCACACCTTCCCATCTCTGATCTATAAAAGAACTTGGCATCTAGACCCCGATAAGATGGTTATTTTGAGGCGCTAGCTTGGCATCTTCTCAGTCAGTTGGCTCCCCAAATAAATTTTCTTCTTCCTGGTCTCAACCCCTCGTCTCTCTGGCCTGTGTGGCGAGCAGAGCAAGTTTGGATTCAGTAACAAATTGAGACCCCAGATGTGCTGTGTCATGGAACTTCTCAGCACTTTTTGAGTCTGGATGTTGGTCAGCACCCAGTTTGATGATGTATCCTCTGCTGTTTCTATTTCTCTTTTCTTTTAATATTAGTATATTGAAAGTAAGCTAGATAATTCTATAATAAATATTAGTATTATTTATTTGTATATAACGAATGGCTTATTTTATTAGCAAATCCTTTGAACCTGACGTGAAAGTGAAAGCTTTCTATAAAACAGTGTTACTACTGTAAGCTCCACCATCACTGAAGGGCCTTGGGTGAGCTTCTGGATGATGCCATCAAACCAGTATCACTGTTTCCTAGTCTGCCTCTCATTTGTGTATCTGTTCTTCAGTGAAAATTGGTGAAGTTTAACTTAGAGGAAAATAACATGAATAAAAACACCTTCTTGTCAGTGGGAGGAATTGTAATATATGCTCAAGTCAGGCCTTTTCCTCTAATTTAATCAGAAAATGGTGACTGGGAAATTAGCCTGCCTTGGATTTTACTTCAAATCCTCTGAAATGCTTTGTCCATCTGGGGCTCATGCATGAATAATTTCAGAGTTACCAACACACTTGAAGTCCTACCACCAGAGTTGAAGAGAGCCTGTTTCTATCCCCTCATGTACTAATTAAAAGAGTGGATTTATGTGCCTTTTCTAGAGCATGGTTAAGATTTTCGTGTTATATTACTATTTTCAGAAAGAAACAAAAACAATGTAAAATCAAAGCATAAAAGCTAAGTGGAACAGTTTGCAAGGACTGTCATCAGTGAAATGTAGGCCAAGTAACTCAGGGGTGTGTGTGTGTGTGTGTGTGTGTGTATAAGGCTTGGAACCTATCTTAAAATGGTTTGTTGTTGTTCATGAAAATCAAAGCAAGAGATGGTATTAATTTCTGAGCTCCAGAAAGAGAGGAAGTGACATAATGATGAATTTTCACAACAGAGCAACTGCTGCCCTTCATTGGATGCACCCAAGTTAAGCTCTGAGTGAGCAGGAAACCTGTGTGTGTCTTTATGTCTTTGTGGCTGTCAGGGAGGGTTATGATGGAGACAGTCTCTGTCTTTTCCTTGTGGTCGTGTGCTTTGCATATTGTGACCCACACTGTGCATGGGATCCCACTGTCGGTTTGAAGAGAAAATAGACATCAGTCACCAATAGCAAGTTATAATCAATTCATGTCCTTTTTCCATTTATGGAGGGTGTTCATACACTTCCTTAGATTCTCACAGCTTGAGTTTAGTGATTCTGGTTTCTGCAGCACATTATGTAGAAGAGGAAAATGAGACTTAGGGAGATCAGAGGACTTGTTTATCATGGAGACCCCAGTGTGCTACTTTTCTCTCTCCGCAAATTTCTAAAGTAGAGACAGAGCTGAGGGAGTCATCTGCAGAAAGGTACTGCTGTGTATCTTAGGTTGATGCCTGAGGGGTTTAATAGATAATTTGAAGTAAAGATTTCCCATGTAATAACTGTGTAACTTAAACCTGATTGTTACCTGGTCATTTTGGGGATTTTCTTGTCATTTAAAAAATTTTTTCCCAGATACTCTGGGGAAAATAGACTGATTTGTCTACTTCTTAAATAATACTCAAATATAACTTATGATAGATTCCCAGATCCTCAAGCCAAAACTTCATATCCTTCTTAACTTTGAGTATTTCCTGCTTCCATGGGCAAGGATCTACTTAGTCCAAATGATCTGCTTGGTGTCCCTTAGCACGTTATTTCTTTCCTTTTGGTTTTCCTGCCCAGCCTGCTTTTTCTGTTCCCATTTCTTGTACAGATGTCGTCTGTCACACTATTACTTGCCTTAAGTATCACTGTGAAGACTTGGGTCACGTTTCATCCCTTCTCTGAAAATGAGAAGTGGAGACCAAGATCAGCAAAACTGGCAATTTAAGATAAAACAAGTCCTGTGCTTTCACCAGCCTGGACCACCAGCTCTCACACCTGTGTCTCTAGCACAGACCTTCATACTTGCATGTCCAGCTGCACAGTGATATCACTGAGAGGTCATTTCTGCTTGTCTACAAGACAAGTCTCCTAAATCTGCCTCCACCATCTTCTGCAACTCAATAAATGGTGACCCTGTCCTTCCCCTTCCTCACCCCAAACATCACAGTCCTCTTTTACAACCCACACTTGTCCTGTCAGCAGATCTTACAGACTCCACCTTCCAAGTATATCTGGAGTGTGACCCTGTCTCTCCATTTCCACTGCTCCCTAAATTATTCTAGTAGCCTCCTCACTTGTATCTGCCCTCATCATTCCCCCACCCCCCAAAAAAAATCAATCTCACTGTCTGTTTATTGCAAAGCACAGAAGTGATTCCTTAGAAACCTCAGACCATGTCCCTCCTCCCTTCCCGTCCCCCCTTTACTGGCAGTGACACCAGTTTCCTGCTCTGTCTCTGCCCTCACTCCCCTCATTCTCACTCTGCTCTCCTGCCTCCTTGTCCTGAACCCTTTGGGCATCTCCCCGTGGCCCCTGCACTCACCCCCTCCCTCTGTGAGGAGCAGCCTCTCCAGGTCTGCTTGAGCCCCTGCCTCTCCCCTGCAGATCTGCTCACACCCGTGTGAGCAGAGCCCTCACACCCCAGTGTGGACTCACTTCCCTTTTTCACTCTCTATCCCCCTGAGCAGCTTCCTTTTCCATCTCATCCTCAGTACTTGCACTCAGGTTTATTTTCCGTATTGTCCGTCTCCCACCATGGAGAGGAATTCTAAGGGTTCTGTTTCCTCATGGCTGAATTCACTGTTCTCAGAACAATGGCTCATGTATAGTCAATCCTCAATAAATAACTGTTGAAATGGTTAAATGCATAAATGCTTTGAAAAAATATAGAATGAAAACAAATGAAAAGCCCTGAGAGGTTTGTTAATTTTCCTTGTTACAGTTTGAAGTGAAGTGAAGTCGCTCAGTCGTGTCCGACTCTTTGCAACCCCATGGACTGTAGCCTACGAGGCTTCTCCCTCCATGGGATTCTCCAGGCAAGAGTACTGGAGTGGGTTGTCATTCCCTTCTCCAGGGGATCTTCTCGACCCAGGGATCAAACCCGGGTCTCCTGCATTCCAGGCAGACGCTTTAACCTCGGAGCCACAGTTTAGTCACTATGAAATAAGCCCATTACTATTGATTAAACAGTTGTATGAAGAACTGATGCTAAAAGGTTAGGATGGCAGGAGGAGAACACATTTTATTTTTTATTTTATTTTATTTTATTTTTTTGCAGGGGAAAATGGACAGAGGAAAGGATCAATGAGGGTGGGAGGGAAATGGGGAGAAAGAAGGGGAGTGATGGTGGGGAGGAGTATATGTAATTTCTTAACCAATGGCTTTCTGTTTTTAATCACAAAGAACACTTAAAAAAATCATGTTGAATTCATCCTATATTAGGAGGTTTGTTCTCGAAATGAAAAGTAAGTTCAGGAAACAAAAAGTCCAGTTTGGGTGTCCTCATCTTTAGGCACATCTTGGTATTTTGTATTGGTAAGTCTATCTTTACCACAATATATTATTTAGGACAGGATCACATTTGTCACCTCTTCCTCCCTACTACCCAAGGTGGTACCAAACCCATAAAATAGTCAATAAACCTTTACAGAGTGAACAAATAAGTCTTTTTTTTTTTTTTAAAAAAAAACTCTCCTGAGTGAACTGAATTTTTTGAGGCTCATAAGTAAATATGTTTTGCTCTTTACTTTGTCTATTACAGCCAGATTATATGAGTGGGGTATTAAAGTCTCCCACTATTATTGTATTGCTGCATATTTCTTGTATCATATTGATTAATGTTTGTCTTAGATATATCAATGCTCCAATGTTGGGTGCATATATATTTATAATTAGTATAACTTTTTTTTGGATTGTTCCTTTAAGTCGTTATGTGTAACCTTCATTGTCTCCTTTTCAAGATCTTTAAAGTCAATTTTATCTGATATAAGTATTGCTACTCCTGTTTTCTTATGGCCCATATTTGCATAGAAAATCTTTTTCCAGGCCTTCATTTTCAGTCAGTATATATCCCGTATTTTAAGGTGGTTCTCTTGTAGACAACATATATAGGGGTCTAGTTTTTGTATCCATTTGACCCATTTTAGTCTTTTGGTTGTCTCTTGTAGACAAGGTATGTAGGGGTCTTGTTTTTGTATCGATTCGGCCAGTCTTTGTCTGTTGATTAGGGCATTCAGCCCATAAACGTTTAAAGCAATTATTGATACATAAGATTTACTTTATTGTTTTGGGTTCGAATTTATACACCCTTTTAGTGATTCCTATCTAGAGAATGTCCTTTAGTTTTTGTTGGAGAAATGGTTTAGTGGTGCAAAATTCTCTCAACTTTTGCTTATCTGTGAAGCTTTTGATTTCTCCTTCATATTTGAATGAGATCCTTGCTGGATACAATAATCTAGGCTGTAAGTTATTTTCTTTCATCACTTTAATTACGTCTTGCCATTCCCTCCTGGCTTGGAGAGTTTCTATTGAAAGATCAGCTGTTATCCTTATGGGAATTCCCTTGTGAGTTATTTGATGTTTTTCCCTTGCTGCTTTTAATATTTGTTCTTTATATTTAATCTTTGTTAATTTGATTAATATGTGTCTTGGGGTGTTTCGCCTTGGGTTTATCCTGTTAGGGACTCTCTGGATTTCTTGAACTTGAGTGGTAATTTCCTTTTCCATTTTAGGGAAGTTTTCAACTATTATCTCCTCAAGGATTTCCTCATGATCTTTCTTTTTATCTTCTTCTGGAACTCCTATGATTCAAATGTTGTAGCGTTTGATGTTATCCTGGAGGTTTCTGAAATTGTCCTCATTTCTTTTGATACGTTTTTCTTTTTTCTCGTCTGATTCATTTATTTCTAGGATTCTATCTTCTAATTCACTAATCCTATCTTCTGCCTCTGTCATTCTACTATTTGTTGCCTCCAGGGTGTTTTGGATCTCATTTATTGCATTATTCATTATGTGTTGACTCTTCTTTATTTCTTCTAGGTCCTTGTTAAACCTTTCTTGCATCTTCTCAATCCTTGTCTCCAGACTCTTTAACTGTGATTCTATTTTGATTTCGAGATTTTTGAATTAATTTTGCTATCATTATTTGGAATTCTTTATCAGGTAGATTCCCTATTTCTTCCTCTTTGGTTTGGTTTGGTGGGGATCTATCCTGTTCCTTTAGCTGCTGGGTATTCTTTTGTCTCTTCATTTTGTTAATATTGCCAAATTTAGAGTGTCCTTACTATATTCTGGTAGTTTGTTGAATTCTCTTTATTGAGGCGGTTTACAGGTCTTTTCAATATCTGATCTCTGCCTTGTTACAGAGGGGGCGGAGATGAACACCCAAATCTAAACCAGCCAGGTTCAGGCACTCGGATAATCCTCAGAAGCACAGACTTGGTTGAGTCTGCATTTTATGCCCTTCCCAGATCTGAGTAGCACAGGTGATGAAATGTTCAGCGAGCGCAGCTGCTGCGACTTATCGCCTCTCCGCCGCTCAGTTTTCTGGGTATACAAACAGTGCACTTTCTCAGGCAGATGTTGACCATCCAGAGCCCCAAAAAGCGTGAGTCAGCACAGAAACCTACTCACAGTTCCGTAGACAGTGTCTCTCTAGGGCTGTAATTGCCCGCCTCCGGCCCTGGCTGCCTGTCACCGGAGTGGGACGGCCTGCAGCCGGCCAACTCTGTGCAGCCCTTTGTTCCGTAGGTAGTCCTGGTGGTGTCTTAAGTTAGGGCTGGCTTTTGATGTAGTAGATAACCAACAGTCTGGTTATTTCGCTCAGATAGCGCCTGAGATAGCCAGGCCAAATCCTTTCTCAAAGCAATGCAGGCCTCGCCACTCCTCCTAGCCCAGCCCCCGCTTGCCAATAGCAAATGCTGGTGTCCGCGCCACTTCTCCGCAAAAGGAGTTACCGCAGGGCTCGTTTTCTCGTTTTGAAGACAATGAGTTGTCTTTCTAAGTGCCTGATGTCCTCTGCCGGCATTCAGAAGTTGTTTTATCAAATTTATTCAGCATTCAAATGTTCTTTTAATGGATTTGTGGAGGAGAAAGTATTCTCCCCGTCTTACTCGTCTGCCATCTTAGCTCCTCCTCCACATTTTAAATCTTTTTCTTTATTCCCTTTTCTATCTCCATACAGGATTTGCAGAATTTGAAGGAAGGAGATCTAACTGTGACAGGAGATGGAGGAATCCCGCTGAGTGAAGGACAGAAAGCCCGGGTCAGCCTCGCCAGGTAAGTGGGGTTTCAGTTGCTATCCTGCGCCTTCTCCTCCGCAGCTCCTATTGGACGTGAGCACACAGACCCCGCTCACAAGGTGGGCCTGTGTGAAGCAGGGTCTTGGCCCTTTCCCTGGGCTTGTAGAAGGAATCTGGAGTTGTTGGACACCATCATGATTCAAGAGATGAGACCCAGGCAGTGTGAAGTGTCCTCTCCTGACGTCTCTCTACGTTTTCTAGAGCCGTGTATCAGGATGCAGACATCTACCTCCTGGACGATCCGCTCAGTGCAGTGGATTCAAGAGTCAGCAGACACTTGTTTAAACAGTGAGTTTGCTCTTGTTTTCTATCATCTCTGCTTTCCAGGAATCCTGTAGAGATCAGGGAAGAGAGCTCAGGAAAGCCCTTGTGCTCCAGGAGACTCAGCTCACTCTGTCCTGGTGTCCCTCCCTTCCCTCCACAGAAGATCTATCATAAAGAAATTTTGCATCATGATGAGGTCAGGACAGGAAAATACAGCAGTTGCTTCCAGTGTGTGTAGGACAATGGGGGTCCATGCTTTAGGGAATGAGGGATACATGGCAGATTCCTCCGTTACTTGCACTTGATGGATCAGGACATTGTGGATGGATCCAGACCCCAGGGATAAGAAGGATGATGTAAAGTTTTTAAATCTGAGAGTAGGACTTGGTAACCTGGTAATTGGCTGCCAATTCTTTTCCTTTGTCATTTGCTGAAGGCACATTAGAAGTGAATTTTTCAGTACAGACATAGGGCTTCCATGGAAAGACCCTATTGGTTTATGCTTATTATTCTGTTGATTTAGGAATATTTAGTAAAGTATTTACAGATGATTTATTCCACATCTGAGTATGGCTCAATTATTTAACATTTCTTCATGATGCTTACTAAAATTAATACTTAGACCCACATGTAGGGTTAACTTGAATTTGAAACTCGGTATCTAGAATCTTCGGGGAAGGCAATGGCACCCCACCCCAGTACTTTTGCCTGGAAGATCCCATGGACGGAGGAGCCTGGTAGGCTCTAGTCCATGGGGTTGCTAAGAGTCGGACACGACTGAGCGACTTCACTTTCACTTTTCACTTTCATGCATTGGAGAAGGAAATGGCAACCCACTCCAGTATTCTTGCCTGGAGAATCCCAGGGACAGGGGAGCCTGGTGAGCTTCTGTCTGTGGGGTCGCACAGAGTCGGACACGACTGAAGCGACTTTAGCAGCAGTAGCAGCATCTAGAATCTTTCTGAAGTCCTGACTCTTACTTTGTGTTTCTGGAATTTGTTGTCAGTGGCTCTTTCTTGGCCACAGAACTCCTGGAGAACAGTCTGTTGCTTCTCTGTCCTAACACACGCTGACTGAGGCCTCTGGTGGAGTCTAGACTGGCGTCTTTGAAAGTCTCATGAATTCGCTTTTTCTGAAGCATCCTCCACACCTACCCCATGGTTAGTTCCCTTGTTGTTGTTCACCTTGTTAAAGACAATGAGCCTTCCAGCTGTATATATCAACACCCTGCTGTGTGCACTGGGATCGACACCCTTACAGATGTTCCTGCACAAAACCTCTTACTTTACAAGGAGGACGGTGAGCCAGGAGAGGGGAAGGACCCACACTGGGCAGGATAAGGGAGACTAGGACACAGCTCTCATTCCTGCCACTAAGGAACCTGTCTCTGTGTGGAGCTTGTTAAGACAGATGCCTGGGGAAAGCTCAGCAGAGTCAAGGTTTAGAGAGTTTAGATACAGGATAGTAAATGCTAAGTGAAGTGTCAGCTGGAGGCTTTCACTGAAGTTGGAAAGCTCTCTGTGCCTGGGCGGGAAGTACCCTTGGGGCCTGCAGGCTGGGCAGGTGTGTGGAGGCTGAGAAGAGGACCCAGTTCCTTTGCTGAAGGAAGAGTAGAAGCTCAGGTGTGGAGGGAGGAGGAAGCAGGGCTGTGAGGAGAACAGCAGGTATGTCCTGTCTGAAGGAGGTGGGGCGTTTGGCAGAGAGAAGCTATTTAAAAATTCTCACTGTAAGGTTGTGTTACTTTCCTGGGACTGCCTGTCCAGGCTGCTCTCACAGGAGATCACAGCCTGGGGCAGCTTATAAAATACAGAAATTTATCCTTCAGGGTTCTGGAGGCTGGAAAAGTCCAAGGTGAGGGTGCTGACAGATTCAGCGTCTGGTGAGGGCACGATTCCCATGTCCTCACGTGGGGAAGGGGTGAGGGAGCCCTGTGGGTCCCCTTTATAAGGGCACTAATCTCTTTCATGTGGGCTCCACCCTCATGACCTGTCACCTCCCAATAGCTACACTTCTAGTACACAGTGGGAATTAGGTTTCAATATGTGAATTTTGAGGACAAAAACATTCAGTCTATAGCAAGTTGTCACAGATGGGGTGCTTAAAGAACAGAAATTCATTTTCTCATAGTCCTTGAGGCTGGAAGTTGGCCATGTGGGCAGCTTTGGTTTCTGCTGAGAACGCTGTCCTTGGCTGCTGGTGGCATCCACCTCACTGTGTCCTCACATGATCTTCTGTCCATGTGCACCCCTGTCACTCTCCTTTAAAAAAAAAAAAATTATTGAAATATAATTGATTTACATTATTGTGTTAATTTCTTTGTATGGCAAAGTTACTCAGTTATATACATACATACATTCTTTTTAATATTCTTTTCCATTGTGGTTTATCTCAGAATATCAAATATAGCTCACTACACTATACGATAGGACCTTGTTGTTTATCCATTCTACACGTAATACTTCGCATGCTGCTAACCCCAAGTTCCCAGTCCATCCCTCCCCCACACGCCTTCAACCCATGCAACCATAAGTCTGTTCACTATGTCTGTGAGTCTGTTTCTGTTTTGTCAATAGGTTCATTATTGCCATATTTTAGATTCTTCATGTAAGTGATATCATATCATATTTGTCTTTCTCGTTCTGACTTACTTCACTTAGTATGATACCTCCAGGTCTAGCCATGTTTCTGCAACGGGCATTCTTTTTCCTTTTTTTATGGCTGAGTAGTATTACATTATCTCCATGTACCACAACCCATCTGTGGGTGGACATTACGTTGTTTCCATGTTTGGCTATTGTGAATAGTGCTGCTATGAATATAGGGATACATGTCTTTTTGGTGTATGGTTTTGTGCATACATATGCCCAGGAGTGGGATTACTGGAATATAAAATAATTCTACTTTTAGTTTTCTGAGGATCCTCCATGCTGTTTTCTACACTGCCTGAAGCAACTTTCATTCCTAGCAGTAGTGTAGGAGGGCTCCCTTTTCTCCACACTCTCTCAGCCATTGTTATTTTAGTGTTGACCATCCTAACTGGTGTGAGGTGATGCCTCATTGTAGTTTTGATTTGCATTTCTCTGATAATTCACAAGGGTGAGCTCTTTTACATATGCCTATTGGCCGTCTGCATGTGTCCTTTGGAAAAGTGTCTATTTAGTTCTTCTGCCCATTTTTTGATCAGATTTTGTTGTTGTTGTTCAGTTGTATGAGCTGTTTATATATTTTATAAATTAAGCTCTTGTTGGTCACATCGTTTGCAAATATGTTTTCCCAGTCTATAGGTTGTCTCTTCATTGTGTTTATGGTTTCCTTTGGTGTGCAAAATCTTGTAAATTTGATTAGGTCCTATTTATTTATTTTTTTAATTAAAAAATAATTACTTATGGCTGTACTGCATCTTTGTTGCTGTGGTGGTTTTTCTCTCATTGTGATGAGCAGGACTACTCTCGAGTTGTGGTGTGTGGATTTCTCACTGAGGTGGCTTCTCCTGTTGCAGAGCATGGGGTCTAGGATGTGTGGGCTCAGTGGTTCCGGCTCCTGGGCTCCAGAGCTCAGGCTCAGTAGTTGTGGTGCATGGGTTTCATTGCTCTGCACATGTGGGGTCTTCTGGAACCAGGAATGGATCCTGTGTCTCCTGCACTGACAGGTGGATTCTTTAGCACTGAGCCCCCAGGGCAGCCGCCTTTTATATCAGATCAGATCAGTCACTCAGTCGTGTTCGACTCTTTGTGACCCCATGAACTGCAGCACGCCAGGCCTCCCTGTCCATCACCAACTCCCGGAGGTCACCTAGACTCACATCCATCGAGTCAGTGATGCCATCCAGCCATCTCATCCTCTGTTGTCCTCTTCTCCTCCTGCCCCCAATCCCTCCCAGCATCAGAGTCTTCTCCAATGAGTCAACTCTTCGCATGAGGTGGCCAAAATACTGGAGTTTCAGCTTTAGCATCATTCCTTCCAAAGAAATCTCAGGGCTGATCTCCTTCAGAATGGACTGGCTGGATCTCCTTGCAGTCCAAGGGACTCTCAAGAGTCTTCTCCAACACCACAGTTCAAAAGTATCAATTCTTCGGCGCTCAGCCTTCTTCACAGTCCAGCCTTTTATATATTTTTGTTTATATTTCTATTGCCTTAGAAGACTGGCCTAAGAAAACATTGGTATAATTTATGTCAGAGAATATTTTGCCTTTAATCTCTTCTAGGAGTTTCATGGTGTCACATCTTATGATTAAGTCTTTAAGCCATTTTTAGTTTATTTTGTGCATGGTGGGAGGGTGTGTTCTAACTTCATTGATTTACATGCCTGTGTTTCTGTCCTTATGTCTTAGTCTCCTCTTCATCTAAGCACACCAGTCAGATCAGATTAGGTGCAGTGTCTTTAAGGGTAGTGATTACTTCTTTACAGTCCCTGTCACCAAATTCTAAGGTGCTAATAACTAACGTGACATGTGAATTTGAGGGGAACATGATTGGTGTAGAGCAGGCCTAGAATAGCAAAGTAAAAAGTCTTCAGCAAAGTCAGTAGGTATGTGAGGAGCTCTGAGCTCTGAACACAAGGAGCTGGGATTCCACATCCACTAACCAGGGATTGTTAGACTTTGGCGGAAACTGCCCAAATGTAAGATGTGCTTAGTGTTGGGGTGATGAAAGAGTTGTGGTGATGGCTTCAGAACAATGTGAATGTACTTTATGCCACTATATGGCTATATGATTAAAATGGTAAATTTCATGTTCGGTGTATTATAACCCATGTACACACAAACCTGCATAGTAGCACTGAATCTTTGAGAACATGAGAGAACAGGGCAGATGACACATGGCATGGCCTCCAGCTCTGATCTGACCCCGCCTTTCCAACCCTCTCCCGTTCATGACTTGATGAGTTTTCCCTTAGAGAAGTGCCTGTGTCTTGTCATGAGTTCAGTGACAGGAGCTAGTGCTGGTGACAGGCATTCCCCACCCCCAACCTCCTGGAGTCATGAGTATCTCAGCCTCCTTGTTCCAAGTACCCTACCCTGAACTCACAAATGTGCATTACCCCATCTTGTGAGCATCTGCACATGTTCTCCATCAATGCAGGAACAGATTCTGCTGGTCATGGCATCCATGTCACAGGGAGAGGAGAGCAAGACGTTTTGGTGTCAAGTACAGTGTGCTGATCACAGAAGTTCTCTTGAGTTCTTTTTCAAACACAGGAGATATTTATAAAATCCTCTCAAATATTTTGAGTATACTGCTTTGGGTATATACTTGACAGAAGCAAGCTTAAGACTGTTGTTTGTAATCAGAACCACATTCTCTGGGGAAAGTTAAAGCAGAGACCATGAAAGCAATTTAGGAAACCACTCAGCAGCAACTGAAGAGTGTTCTCAAGTCAGAGAATCGGATGGAACAATATGCTATGAGATATGGTGGTCATGTGGAAGCTTAGTCATGGGGAGGGTTTTGTATTACAAATGAATGACACACTTCTGCTTGCCGTTAACAGTTTCCTTCAGTCATGAATTTATATCCAAGGTCATTGAGGTTCATGACTTTTACAGCTTTATGCTGTGAACACAGTGGATTCAATCAGCTACAGAAGGTGAGGGCCTTACGTGAACTGATGCAGTCTCACCTGTGTCCAGCCATGGATCCCATCCTGGTTCAGCCCCACATCACCAGAACCCTGCCTCCTGCATCATCAGATCTTGGGGTCTGTCCTGATCAGACTCCCACGCTCCTGTCTACACAGTTCACCATCCTGTCTACACAGCTCATCCTCCTGCTCCAGTCCTTCATGGACACCACACCCCCACTACCCCACCACCCTATCCCCTACCCCATTCAGAAAGCAGCTCCAGGTCCTCAAACAGGCTTCTTTGCCATCTTCCCCCATCAGCCTTTCCAGCTCATCCCCACACCCACTCGGTATCCAGCTATGCTGGCTCTGTGGGGGTCCTTTATCACCCCTCTCTGTCTGTACACACTAGTCCCTCTGTCCAGAGCCAGGGAGCAGTGCCCAGGACACAGAATGAAGGTGGAAGATGGAATCTGCTGTTCCCCCCTGCTCCTACAAGGGGCACCCGTGCCCTCTGTCTCCCCTCAGCCCTCAGTGGGTGTGCTTGACCATTTATGAGTCCCCCTGTCACCCATCGGAGAAAGCAATGGCACCCCACTCCAGTACTCTTGCCTGGAAAATCCCATGGACGGAGGAGCCTGGAAGGCTACAGTCCATGGGGTCGCTGAGGGTCAGACACTACTGAGCGATTTCACTTTCACTTTTCACTTTCATGCATTGGAGAAGGAAATGGCAACCCACTCCAGTGTTCTTGCCTGGAGAATCCCAGGGACAGGGGAGCCTCGTGGGCTGCCGTCTATGGGGTCGCAGAGAGTCAGACACGACTGAAGTGACTTAGCAGCGGCAGCTGCCACCCATAAACTATTAATGCAGGAAGGTGCCTCAGCCCAGCATCTTCTGTCCCAGGAACCCTGCACCTGCTGTGCCTTCTTCCAGGATGTTTCCCTAGATAGTCTCAGGGCTCCCAATCTCCACATCTAAGACAGCAACCCCACTTGTTTTTCCTTCAGAGCACAGGTCACAGCCCAGTAGTACATTTTCTATACTTGTTCAATGTATCCTCTACACGGTGCAGAGTATTGTCTTCTATCTTGACCTGTGGGTGGATCCTCAGCCCTTAGGACATTGCCTGGCTCCTCAACAAACTGCTGATTGGATGAATGGAAGTGGACACTCTGTCTGTCTTATTTGTATTGCCTCCACCATGGGATGTGTCCCCTCTTAATACAGCCCTTATATAGGATTATATGTGGGATCATAGAATTAACACAGCCTTTATATAGGAATAACTGTTATACAACTGGTTTCTGACTCAATCATTTCTATGGCATGACTTGGAAATCTTTAAAAACTTGGAAAATAGTGTATTTTTCTAGTGATTTCAATGAAATAATTATTTAGGAAAAGTTCCCAGCCATCGACTGATCACTTCATTGTAATTATTTATATTACCTTATCCATGATGGAATGTTAAGAAGAAAACATCTTGAAACTTTTGGGTTGATTCATCTTGGACGTAACACCCTATCAGATTTGATTAACATCCACCTTTAGGGACTTTTGGCAGTCAATTATGAATTAAGGTGAAAAAATTCTGTTTAAAAGCTTTAGTTCTAAGTTGAAAAGGTGTTAACCAAGAAACTTAGGTTTAACGTTGAGCTAGCACGTGTCAAAAGGTGAGAATGAATCCTTTTGGACTTAACAAAGCAATGGTGTATGTTTCTACATCCTGGGGTCTTGCTTCTGATCACAGACCCAGTGTCCAGAGTGTCCCCTTAGGACTTTTCTATCCTGAGTCCAAAGCACATGACTGTTTATGGTTATGGTGGAGTGGAGAAGCCTGACCTTTACTGAGTGGATTGGTGGTTTGATTTGTCAGAATGTGTGGATGAGTTGTCATTGACCTTGTTTTGAGATGAAGAAACTGAGGTTGGGTTGCTCGTCTGACGTCAGTTTTGTGAGAGGGACTGAGATGCAGTCTGCTGGCTCCAGACTCTCCATCTGACTCACTTACAGGCTGAGCTGTGGCCCAGGTTCCTGAGATTTGCTCTGTGTGGGGCTGGGGCACCCAGAGTACCTACCTGGAGCCCTGCCTGTGGTCACTGGGGTCCCAGACTCATCCATTTGCTTCCCTGGAGGGGTTTTGGACCCTGTGGGATGAGACTACAGCTGAGTCCCTAGAGCTCTACATTTGAAATACAGGTGTAGTTTTTTTTTTTTTACTGTGGAAACAATTTAAGGTTGAATACTGAGGGTGTCTTGACTAAGAGAACTGATGGGTCCTCTGAGCCACTGGATAGTTTCCACTGTGATTTGGGCCATTTGGATTCTGTTCTTTTACTTTCATGTTTGGAAGGTGTTCGGTCCTAATGAAAGAAGACTTGCTTCCTGGATGGAACTGGGAATGCTGTAGAGAGTGATGGAGGCCATGCTGACATTTATTTTATATCTAACATTCTTTGGGAACAAGCGTCTAGCCAATGCATTCTGGCAAAGATTACCAAGAATCTATTAATTTTTTGTTGTAAATATTTGCATCATTAATTATAAATAATCACCTAGAAAGCTAAGAATGTACACATTTTTAAATGACATGAATCCCTCTTCTCCCATTCCTGAATAGCGATAAAATAGTGTTTTAGTTTATTCAAGTTTTGAAATCTCAGTATTATTCAGTTGTTTTCCTTTATGAAACATGTAAATAATTGTTAAGCTGAGTCTTAGAGGAAAAGACTTATCTGTTGGTGCCTCCTTCACTGGGCTGATTTTAAGAATTTTTTTTGTAGCAGTAGATTCAAATTTGCTGATGATAAATTTAAGAACCTAGTTGAATTAATTGACTTATGTTTATTTAATTTTTATTATTGATTTGGCATTTAAACTAAAGCTCTTTGGTTGCTATGTGGTCTTTGTCTCACTGTTTTCGAAATATGTTTTCAGTTTGGGGCACTCCATTAATGTGCTTTTGCTTTCTGTACCTTTTACATTTGTAGGTGTATTTGCCAGGCCTTGAAAGAGAAGATCACAATTTTAGTCACTCATCAGTTGCAATACCTAAAAGATGCAAGTCAGATTCTGATATTGAAAGATGTAAGTAATTTCTAGAAGTCTGTGGGATTGTTAACCCTCAGATGTGTTGGGAGAAGGCAACAGCAACCCACTCCAGTAACTCTTGCCTAGAAAATCCCGTGGGCGGAGGAGCCTGGTAGGCTGCAGTCCGTGGGTTGCAAAGAGTTGGAAATGACTGAGCGACTTCACTTTCACTTTTCACTCTCATGCATTGGAGAAGGAAATGGCAGCCCACTCTAGTTTTCTTGCCTGGAAAATCCCAGGGACGGTGAAGCCTGGTGGGCTGCCCTCTATGGGGTTGCACAGAATCAGACACGGTTGAAGCGCCTTAGCAGCAGCAGCAGGTGTGTTGAAGGACGGACCTCCTTTCTGGTCATTTTCCTTGGATTCATGGTAAACACCCTCTTCTCCCTCAGTTTTTCATCCCCTTCTTCTCAGAGCTGGTGTTCACACCTTGGAGGATGAACCTAAAGCTCTGTAGAAATGTCACTATTACGCTCTAAGCCATATAAATCCTAAAGTGTATAAGAGTGCAACCACAGGATTATTGAATCATCACTGCTCTAATGAAGTTTGTTAAGGATAATGATGCAATTTTATTTAGAACTTTTTATTTTCCTCTTCCATGACTTAAGTCAAAGTGTATTACTTACAAATTAGAGATTCTAAGATCTGTTGGTATCCAAGTGATTGATACCTAGGTTGCCTAAAGAGCATATTCCATTAACACCAGAAGTGAGGCTGGGTAACTGAGCACCTGGATCAGAGACGCCCACTCTGCTGGGGTCTCCAATTGCTGGTCTCACTGCCCAGGTCTCTTGTGTGTGCAGCAGGAGGACAAGGCCCTGCCTTCATGGGGCTCCTGTTATTGGGAGGATGTGACAAAGATGGTGACTTCCTGCCCGTCTCCTTGAGGAGCTGATGCCTCCTGGGGTCTGAGTGACATGAAGGTGGGGGCCACACAGTCACCTGGGGGAGTGAATCTGAGGCAGGGAGTCCTAAGGAAGGAGCTGACCTGGCAGGTTGGAGGAAATACAGGAAGACCAGCATGTCTGAGGAGAGTGAGCAGTGGATATGGAGAAGCTGGTCTCCTAGCAATGGCCAGGGGACTGGAAGTGCCATGGAAGTCTTGGATGGTCCAGAGCAGAAGAGGGATGTGGTCTGATATCAAATTTGAGAGATTTCTCTGATGGTCACTGGAGGGGTGACAGCAGAAGCAATTCCAGGTCTTAGTAAAGCTGAGAAGACGGAAGTGTGGGCTCAGGCTAAAGTATCAGCTTCTAGAGCTGCTGTAACCAAGTACTGCAAACTGGGTAACTTAAAACAGCAGAAGATTATTGTCTCCCTGCTCTGGAGGCTATGGGTCCCAAATCCAGGTGCTGGCAAGGCCATGCTCTCCCTGAAGGCTCCAGAGAAGGATCCTTCCTTCCAGCCTCTGGTGTTTGCCGGCCTTCCTTGGTGTTCCTTGGCTTCCAACTGCAGCACTGTGGTTTCTGCCTCTGACGCCACTTGGCCATTGTCCCCGTGTCTGAGTCCCTTCTCATAAGAACATCAGTCATATTGGATTTAGGGTCACCTTGCACCAGTGTGACCTCATCTTAACTTGATTACATCTGCAAAGACCCTGTTTCCAAATAAGGTCATGTTCACAGGTGTCACGTTTGAACTTATCTTTTTGAGGAGGGAGCACCATCCAACTCGCAGCTCCTAGCATGGTTGGGAGGTGGGGAGGAGATTAGTGAGAAGTTTTCAAACTTGGTGGTAGTTTGATGCTTCACTTTTTGGCTCATTTACATCTGGGCCTCAGCATATTTTTCTTTAACCCTGACTGTTCCACAGGCCCTTGGTCAGATCCTTGACTTATGAAATGAATCTCTGCTCCAAGAAAGATTATTAAAATACAGAACCTCTGTCTCTCTGGAAGCAGTTCCATGTGTCTCGTCTAGGAATGTGATTCCTTTCCACTCCTCTAGGAATGGGGAGAGGAGCTAAACTTTTTCAAGCTTAAGAGCAGTTGATTTCATGTACAGAGGGGGCACTTCTAGTGTGTAAACCCCAGTGTTGACAGTGTTATGAGCACAGGATTAGTGGGCAGGAGAATAACCTATTTACCAGTCCCTAGATGTTTTAGAGTCCCCTATTGCTTCCTTTGAGGGCACTGCCCCCAATTTTAGTACTAACAAAACAACTATTTGTCCACTGGTGAGCACTCCTGGATGAGTTGGAGTCCCTCCTCACTGTCCATCTCCTCAGCAGAGGGGAGATGGCTGCCCCCTTGTCCCCTTGGGATTGTCAACACTTGGCTGTTGAGTGAAATTTCTGTCTTTATACTTCTAGTCATTTCATTGTGCATATTACAGATATGAAGTAGTGAGTGGTGATTTAATTAAAGAGGTGTGTGAATTTTGCCCCCCAAGTGGAACAAGACACAATATATCCTGCATCATTTTCTAGTTCTGCAGTATCAGACAGTACCCAGATGCTTCACTGGGTTTCTCCCAGTGGCTCACCTCAGGACATAGGGTGAGAGGGGTCCTAACTAGGGTCCTGGACCATCTTCTTCCACCTGACCTGCGTTAACCAGAGCTGCTCTCATGTGATGAGTTTTGCATCCTGAGAATTTTTCCCCTAATGTTTTGTTTGCCACTGAATGATCACCTGCATCTTGTTTCAGGGTCAGAAGTAGTGAAACATCTGCACATTATTTTGACTTTGTAAGGAAGGGAGACTGCAAGGATGTGTCACACGTGTTCAAAGAACATGATTAGATTGGCTGTAGTTTAAGCAGCTGCCTGATTGAGGAAGCCTGGTTGGTTGGTGCGAAGTTTTCTCTTGGATCTGTGTGCACTGATTGTGACTTAGGTTTTGGCTTGCAGGCACAGACTGTCAAGGCATTAGAGCCATCCCAGCCTCATGGCCTCTTTGTTTAATTATTTTAACAGATGGAATCTTGAATTTTCATTTGGGAACTTCCTTGATCCTTCTGTCTCTCTAATGCACTCTAAGTCCTCCAGACAGTTTTAAAGACCATGAATATGGATTTTATGGGTTATCTGTTCAAGTCTGGTTCCTACATGTCCTGTCCTAGCTGGGCACATGATACTGTGACAGTGACGGTGGTCAGTGAAATTTGATGAGTGACTCTTACCTATGCAGATGTGCTTGTGCCCACCTCTATGTCAGTAATTTTCTTTTCTGGAACTCTGCCCAGTGTTTTTTTTTTTTTTTTTTAATTTTGCTTGTCATGTGAGGTTTCTCTGAGTTCTCTTGTCTCTAGAGACTGTGCTAATCCTCCCAGCAACTTCTATACTTCTTGCTTCCCTAAATGCCCATGGTAGTTATGTGAATGGCCTCCATTTTTAACCTATAAGCACACATTTCTTTCAAATACCCCAATACTTAACACAGGGTTTGGCAGAGAATAGAACGCTCAGTTCTGTTTGAGTTGGCTAGATTTCTGAACAAGAATTCTAGACCCAGGAATCTTTTTTTCTCCAGGAATCTTTTAAGACCAAAACTTTTCTTAATTAGTATTTCAGTTGGTTTAATATTATTGAGGCTTCCCTGGTGGCTCAGATGGTAAAGAATCTGCCTGCAATGTGGGAGACGCGGCTTCAATCCCTGCTGCTGCTGCTAAGTTGCTTCAGTCATGTCTGACTCTGTGCGACCCCATAGACGGCAGCCCACCAGGCTCCCCCGTCCCTGGGATTCTCCAGGCAAGAACACTGGAGTGGGTTGCCATTTCCTTCTCCAATGCATGAAAGTGGAAAGTTAAAGTGAAGTTGCTCTGTCATTTCCAACTCTTAGCGACCCCATGGTTTGCAGCCTACTCGGCTTCTCCATCCATGGGATTTTCCAGGCAAGAGTACTGGAGTGGGGTGCCATTGCCTTCTCTGGCTTCAATCCCTGGGTCAGGAATATCCCTGGAGAAGGGAATGGCAACCCACTCCAGTATTATTGCCTGGAGACTCCCATGGACAGTGGAGCCTAGCAGGCTACAGTCCATGGGGTTGAAACAAGTCAGACACAACTGAGCAGCTAACAATATTATCAAATGTAAATTAATTCCTCTCAATTTTTTTTTTTTTTAATTTTAGGACAAAACTGTGGAAAGGGGGACTTACTCTGAGTTCCTGAAATCTGGGGTAGATATTTTTTCCCTTTTTGAGAAGGGAAATAAGCAGCCTGCATCATCTCCAGTTCTAGGAACTCCTACTCTGATCTCTGAGTCTTTGGTTCAGTCTCTACCATCTCCTAGACCCTCCTTAAAAGATGCAGCTCCAGAAGACCAAGATGTGAGTTTCTATCCTGCAGGATGCCTGAGTCTGTGTGCTCTTGGTGGCCTCATGGACCATCAGTCTGCTCTGCTCATGACATCTTTATTTGTCCCAAAGTAGATCCTAAGGTTCCCAAAGTCTTATTCCATGGAATGGATAGAAGAACAGGAAAGGAGCAAGCCTGCTTGGAGTTCCCCTTTGGGTGTAGGTTAGAGAATCTTATGGGGACCAGGAGTGGGTGCACTGCTGTGAATTTCTGGGTGCTTGTGGCTCACACTGAAATAAGAACTCTTCAGTTTACCATAGTTACATCCTACTTGCTCTAGTGGCCCCTGGGTTCCCTTATGCATGCGGAGGCTTAATGTGAAGACTCCCTTAGATGAGGCCTCCTGTGACCACATTAAATCAGCTTCTTTTCCTATATGTTGGAATGTCGGGCACTGCAGGTGACTGATGGGAGTATTTTGCCCTATTGTCAGAGGTAACATGTGCAAAGGACCTGACACATGGTAGACACTTTGGAGTTATTTTCTATCTTCACCTTTCTTACCAGTCAAGACCAAGAACCACATCTTACCCACCTTGAATCCCAGTGGCCAGCATAGCGCTGTGGGCATCCTAGCCTTCTGTGACTGTATTTTAAGTTCTCCAGACAGAAATGTAGAAATGCACTAGATCTTCCTTAAAAACATACACAGATATTTCTCAATATCCAAACCCAGGAGCCTGGAAAATTCTGATAAGCATTCAGATTAGTCATTTGATTTCTAAACTCAGGAATCACTCTCTGAAATTTAAGAACCAAATAGACTCAGATCAAAAGTCTCCCTGCTCTCCAAATTCTCATGACTCTAACCCACTGTGTGAACTCAATTTACTGCATTTGTCTAGTATTTTGAGGCCCAACTACATTTAAACTTTCTATCATTGAGTGATACAAGTCATCTAGAGAGATACATTAATTCCATATCATTTTACGTATTATTTTAGAACAAGATTCTGCATTTGTCCTTGAATCAGGTAGGCTGTACTTGTGCTGGACTTTAAGCAAAGTTATCCAGCCGTGCATAACCTTATGCAAATGATGTTTCCTTATTTCGAATAGATTCCTAGTAGTGGGATAGCTGGGTAAGCACCTATGTGGTTTGGCCAGATATTCCCACACCCTTCTCCATAGGAGATGGACCATCTTGTTCTACTGCCACTGTGTGAGATATGTCTCTATTTCTCACAGCTTTGCAGTGATGCTATTGTTGAATTCTTGAAATGTGGAGTTCATCATTTAAAATTTCATCTCTCACTGCCATTTTTCCCTTCCAGACTAAGAATATACAGGTTACACTACCTCTAGAGGGCTCTTTGGAAGGAAAAGTTGGTTTTAAGACCTATAAGAATTACTTCACAGCCGGTGCTGGCTGGCCTGTCATCACCTTGCTTATTCTAGTAAACATCGCAGCTCAGGTACGTAAGGCCGTTAATTTTGGTTTGTGCACTCAGCTTGATAGTTACATCCTATTTATACTGAATTTGTTTTATAATTATTTTTAGATATGTGTATTAAGAGATTTATTTTGAAAAACCAGCTGAGGTTGTGTGTTCTAGCTGGGTGAATCTTAAATCAGGAAGGCAGGTCTGCAGGCTAGAAACTCAGGCAGGACCTGACCCTGCTGACTTGAGGCAGAATTTCTTCCTCCCCCTGGGAGACTCAGGTATTGCTCTCCAGGCCTCTGTCTGACTGAACAAGGCTGCCACAAAAGTTATTATTCCATCTTTCAGTCTACTTGGATTTGCATTGAAATACATTAGCGAAGAGCTGACTCATTTGAAAAGACCCTGATATTGGGAAAGATCGAGGGCAGGAGGAGAAGGGGACAACAGAGGATGAGATGATAAGATGGTATTACTGACTCAATGGACATGAGTTTGGGTAAACTCCGTGAGTTGGTGATGTATAACGGGGCCTGGGATGCTGCGGTTCATGGGGTTGCAAAGAGTCAAACATAACTGAGTGACTGAACTGACTGACATTACATGTGGGTAGCAGTGTCTTCTGGGGAAAAGGGGATCTCTTTTAAAGATATTAAAATGTATCATGCCCTCCCCTGACCTGTGGTCATCTGGGGTGTGGGGCTTGGTGCAGACCTGAGCCGGAAGGATCGTCTCTGTGTTCTGGAGCCTTTCTCTCCCCCATGCTAGTAAGCGGGTTGTGAGGGCTCAGTAATGTCAGTGTGTGAATAATTGCTGTTTCCTGTTCCAGGTTGCCTACGTCCTGCAAGACTGGTGGCTTGCATTCTGGTGAGTGATTCCTGGTCTGACCCAAAGTGCTGAAAAATTGGGCCAGGGTGGGGCTTGTTTAACCTCCACTTACGACCATCCAGTAATTTCCTTGAAGAAAAAGTAAACTTCTTACGGGTGGAGTGTGATCACCTCGTGGTCTCTCCCCATGTTCCTCTCTTTAACAACTTCTTCACAGAAATGTGTTTTCTTCTTTGTTTTTGAACTTTTTGTTTTGTATTGGAGTATAGCCAGTTAACAATGTTGTGATAGTTTCAGGTGAATAGTGAAGGTACTCTGCCATACATATGCATGTGTCCATTCTACCCCAAGTCCCCCTCCTATCCAGGCTGCGACAAAACATTGAGAGTTCCATGTGCTATGCAATAAATTCTTGTTGGTTATCTATTTTAAATATAGTGTGTGTATGGCCATCACAAACTCCCTATCACTTCCCCTTCAGCAACCATAAGTTAATTTTCTAAGTCTCTCTTCATAGACAGTTTTGAGAACTGAAAATCATCATTCAGATTTTTAAAAGGGAAGACATGCAGAGGGTCTTGTGAGCTGGGAAACACTTTCCAGCATGAAACATATTTCTCAAATTGAGGTAATTTTTTTTTACATTTCTGTAAATTCTATGTTTATGTATAAGTAATATTTTTTCTTCCCTCTTCCATAGGGCAAATGTACAAAGTGACCTATATTCTGGGGCATTAGTAAAAGAAGATGTAGATACGATGATCATTCTGAACTGGTGCTTAAGAGTTTATTCAGGTAAAGTTGACTCATCTGCTCTATTATATCAGAGTTTAAGGTACTTACAATGAGTCTGTGAACAACGAGGGCTTCAAGAGTAATTCAGTAATGTCTTAACAGATTAACTGTCTGAGTAGCATTTACTATGAAAATTGACTAGAATAATTATTTCAAAGATCTAGAAGAAAAGGGGTTGAATGAAGACTTAATTTACCCTGTACTGGATGTTGGTAGTTAAACCAGGATTGCACATTCAGCAAGTCAGCCAGTGGAAATACGTGGCAATTGTTTATTCTAATAGGTTGTTTTAGCTAATTCTGATATTGTTATATGGATGGGCAAGGGGATTAGAAATGGATCCTCACCCTGTGGTTCAAGTTGTTCCAATTCTATCTTCCAAATAAGCCTGTCCAAATAAGCCTTGGCTTTTACTGATCTTAGATGAAAATCTCTGGCAGTATGGGCCCCCAAAAAAGCATTATTGCCTCCTGGGTATGCATACTTCCCTTCACCACACTGCTCATCTCCTGGGCTTCACTAATTACTTGAGAAGCTAAGCAGGGGGAATCCAGTGTCTGGGATTAGATTCCCTGTCTTTCTTACCTTAAGATTACAAGTTATCTCCTTCTAAACTGTGTGATTATTTTAACATTTGGCTTTCCAGACTAATATTAACAGTAATGTCTCTATTCACAAAAATGTTTAGAATATATATCGCATTCAGATCAGATCAGTCGCTCAGTCCTCTCCAACACTTTGTGACCCCATGAATCACAGCACGCCAGGCCTACCTGTCCATCACCAGCTCCCGAAGTTCACTCAGACTCACATCCATCGAATCAGTGATGCCATCCAGCCATCTCATCCTCTGTCGTCCCCTTCTCCTCCTGCCCTCAATCCCTCCCAGCATCAGAGTCTTCTCCAATGAGTCAACTCTTCGCATGAGGTGGCCAAAGTACTGGAGTTTCAGCTTTAGCATCATTCCTTCTAAAGAAATCCCAGGGCCAATCTCCGTCAGAATGGACTGGTTGGATCTCCTTGCAGTCCAAGGGACTCTCAAGAGTCTTCTCCAACACCACAGTTCAAAAGCATCAATTCTTCGGCACTCAGCCTTCTTCACAGTCCAGCTCTCACATCCATACATGACCACAGGAAAAACCATAGCCTTGACTAGACGAACCTTTGTTGGCAAAGTAATATCTCTGCTTTTGAATATGCTATCTAGGTTGGTCATAACTTTCCTTCCAAGGAGTAAGCGTCTTCTAATTTCATGGCTGCAGTCACCATCTGAAGTGATTTGGGAGCCTGGAAAAATAAAGTCTGACACTGTTTCCACTGTTTCCCCATCTATTTCCCATGAAGTGATGGGACCGGATGCCATGATCTTCGTTTTCTGAATGTTGATCTTTAAGCCAACGTTTTCACTCTCCACTTTCACTTTCATCAAGAGGCTTTTGAGTTCCTCTTCACTTTCTGCCATAAGGGTGGTGTCATCTGCATATCTGAGGTTATTGATATTTCTCCCAGCAATCTTAATTCCAACTTGTGTTTCTTCCAGTCCAGCGTTTCTCATGATGTACTCTCCATAGAAGTTAAATAAACAGGGTGAAAATATACAGCCTTGACGTACTCCTTTTACTATTTGGAACCAATCTGTTGTTTCATGTCCAGTTCTAACTGTTGCTTCCTGACCTGCATACAGATTTCTCAAGAGGCAGATCAGGTGGTCTGGTTTTCCCATCTCTTTCAGAATTTTCCACAGTTTATTGTGATCCACACAGTCAAAGGCTTTGGCATAGTCAATGAAGCAGAAATAGATGTTTTTCTGGAACTCTCGTGCTTTTTCCATGATCCAGCCAATGTTGGCAATTTGATCTCTGGTTCCTCTGCCTTTTCTAAAACCAGCTTGAACATCTGGAAGTTCATGGTTCACATATTGCTGAAGCCTGGCTTGCAGAATTTTGAGCATTACTTTACTAGCATGTGAGATGAGTGCAATTGTGCAGTAGTGTGAGCATTCTTTGGCATTGCCTTTCTTTGGGATTGGAATGAAAACTGACCTTTTCCAGTCCTGTGGCCACTGCTGAGTTTTCCAAATTTGCTGGCATATTGAGTGAAGCACTTTCACCGCATCATCTTTCAGGATTTGAAATAGCTCAACTGGAATTCCCATCACTTCCACTAGCTATGTTTGTAATGATGCTTTCTAAGGCCCACTTGACTTCATATTCCAGGATGTTTGCCTCTACATGAATGATCACACCATCATGATCATCTAGGTCATGAAGATCTTTTTTGTACAGTTCTTCTGTGTGTTCTTGCCACCTCTTCTTAATATCTTCTGCTTCTGTTAGGTCAATACCATTTCTGTCCTTTACTGAGCCCATCTTTGCATGAAATTTTCCCTTGGTATGTCTAATTTTCTTGAAGAGATCTCTAGTCTTTCCCATTTTATTGTTTTCCTCTATTTCTTTGATCACTGAGGAAGGCTTTTTATCTCTCCTTGCTATTCTTTGGAACTCTGCATTCAGATGCTTATATCTTTCCTTTTCTCCTTTGTTTTTCATTTCTCTTCTTTGCACAGCTATTTGTAAGGCCTCCCCAGACAGCCATTTTGCATTTCTTTTCCATGGGGATGGTCTTGATCCCTGTCTCCTGTACAATGTCATGATCCTCTATGCAGAGTTACCAGGCACTCTATCAGATCTTGTCCCTTAAATCTATTTCTCACTTCCAATGTATAATTGTAAGCGATTTGATTTAGGTCATACCTGAATGGTATAGTGGTTTTTTCTACTTTCTTCAATTTAAGTCTGAATTTGGCAATAAGGAGTTCATATCTAAGCCACAGTCAGCTCCTGGCCTTGTTTTTGCTGACTCTATAGAGCTTCTCCATCTTTGGCTGCAAAGAATATAATCAATCTGATTTTGGTGATTACCATCTGATGATGTCCAGGTATAGAGTCTTCTCCTCTGTTGTTGGAAGAGGGTGTTTGCTATGACCAGTGCATTTTCTTGGCAAAACTCTATTAGTCTTTGCCCCACTTCATTCCATATTCCAAGGCCAAATTTGCCTGTTACTCCAGGTGTTTCTTGACTTCCTACTTTTGAATTCCAGTCCCCTATAATGAAAAGGACATCTTTTCTGGGTGTTCGTTCTAAAAGGTCTTGTAGGTCTTCGTAGAACCATTCAACTTCAACTTCTTCAGCATTACTGGTTGGGACATAGACTTGGATTACTGTGGTAGGGAATGGTTTGTCTTGTAAATGAACAGAAATCATTCTGTTGTTTTTGAGATTGCATTCAAGTACTGCATTTTTTTGTTTTTGTATTTAAATTTGCAATATTGTATTTGTTTTGCCATACATCAAAATGAATCTACCACAAGCATACACGTGCTCCCCATCCCAAACCCTCCTCCCTCCTCCCTCCCAATACCATCCCTCCGGGTCGTCCCAGTGCACCAGCCCCAAGCATCCAGTATCTTGTATCAAAACTGGACTGGCGACTTGTTTAATGTATGATATTATACATATTTAAATGCCATTCTACCAAATCATCCCACCCTCTCCCTCTCCCAGAGTCCAAAAGACTGTTCTATACATCAGTGTCTCTTTTGCTGTCTCGTATACAGGGTTATTGTTACGAGGTTCTTTATAAATTCCATATATATGTGTTAGTATACTGTATTGCTGTTTTTCTTTCTGGCTTACTTCACTCTGTATAATAGGCTCCAGTTTCATCCACCTCATTAGACCTGATTCAAATGTATTCTTTTTAATGGCTCAGTAATACTACATATGAAAAGGCAAAATGATAGGATACTGAAAGAGAAACTCCCCAGGTCAGTAGGGGCCCAATATGCTACTGGAGATCAGTGGAGAAATAACTCCAGAAAGAATGAAGGGATGGAGCCAAAGCAAAAAGAATACCCAGCTGTTGATGTGTCTGGTGATAGAAGCAAAGTCCGATGCTGTAAAGAGCAATATTGCATAGGAACCTGGAATGTCAGGTCCATGAATCAAGGCAAATTGGAAGTGGTCAAACAAGAGATGGCAAGAGTGAATGTCGACATTCTAGGAATTAGCGAACTCAAATGGACTGGAATGGATGAATTTAACTCAGAGGACCATTATATCTACTACTGTGGGCAGGAATCCCTCAGAAGAAATGGAGTGGCCATCATGGTCAACAAAAGAGTCCGAAATGCAGTACTTGGATGCAATCTCAAAAACAACAGAATGATCTCTGTTCGTTTCCAAGTCAAACCATTCAATTTCACACTAATCCAAGTCTATGCCCCAACCAGTAACACTGAAGAAGCTGAAGTTGAACTGATCTATGAAGACCTACAAGACCTTTTAGAACTAACACCCAGAAAAGATGTCCTTTTCATTATAGGGGACTGGAATGCAAAAGTATGAAGTCAAGAAACACCTGGAGTAACAGGCAAATTTGGCCTTGGAATATGGAATGAAGCAGGGCAAAGACTAACAGAGTTTTGCCAAGAAAATGCACTGGTCATAGCAAATACCCTCTTCCAACAACACAAGAGAAGACTCTATACATGGACATCACCAGATGGTCAACCCCAAAATCAGATCAATTATATTCTTTGCAGCCAAAGATGGAGAAGCTCTATACAATCAGCAAAAACAAGACCAGGAGCTGACTGTGGCTCAAACCATGAACTCCTTATTGCCAAATTCAGACTTAAATTGAAGAAAGTAGGGAAAACCACTAGACCATTCAGGTATGACCTAAATTAAATCCCTTATGATTATACAGTGGAAGTGAGAAATAGATTTGAGGGCCTAGATCTGATAGATAGACTGCCTGATGAACTATGGAATGAGGTTCTTGACATTGTACAGGAGACAGGGATCAAGACCATCCCCATGGAAAAGAAATGCAAAAAAGCAAAATGGCTGTCTGGGGAGGCCTTACAAATAGCTGTGAAAAGAAGAGAAGGGAAAAGCAAAGGAGAAAAGGAAAGATATAAACATCTGAATACAGAGTTCTAAAGAATAGCAAGAAGAGATACGAAAGCCTTCTTCAGCGATCAGTGCAAAGAAATAGAGGAAAACAACAGAATGGGAAAGACTAGGGATCTCTTCAAGAAAATCAGAGATACCAAAGGAGCATTTCATGCAAAAATGGGCTCGATCAAGGACAGAAATGGTATGGACCTAACAGAAGCGGAAGATATTAAGAAGAGGTGGCAAGAATACACAGAAGAACTGTACAAAAAAGAGCTTCACGACCCAGATAATCATGATGGTGTGATCACTGACCTAGAGCCAGACATCCTGGAATGTGAAGTCAAGTGGGCCTTAGAAAGCAGCACTATGAACAAAGCTAGTGGAGGTGATGGAATTCCAGTGGAGCTATTCCAAATCCTGAAAGATGATGCTGTGAAAGTGCTGCACTCAACATGCCAGCAAATTTGGAAAACTCAGCAGTGGCCACAAGATTGAAACGGTCAGTTTTCATCCCAATGCCAAAGAAAGGCAATGCCAAAGAATGTTCAAAGTACTGCACAATTGCACTCATCTCACACGCTAGTAAAGTAATGCTCAAAATTCTGCAAGCCAGGCTTCAGCAATATGTGAACCGTGAACTTCCTGATGTTCAAGCTGGATTTACAAAAGGCAGAGGAACCAGAGATCAAATTGCCAACATCTGCTGGATCATGGGAAAAGCACGAGAGTTCCAGAAAAACATCTATTTCTGCTTTATTGACTATGCCAAAACCTTTGACTGTGTAGATCACAATAAACTGTGGAAAATTCTGAAAGAGATGGGAATATCAGACCACCTGATCTGCCTCTTGAGGAATCTGTATGCAGGTCAGGAAGCAACAGTTAGAACTGGTCATGGAACAAGAGACTGGTTCCAAATAGGAAAAGCAGTACGTCAAAGCTGTATATTGTCACCATGTTTATTTAACTTATATGCAGAGCACATCATGAGAAATGCTTGACTGGAAGAAACACAAGTTGGAATCAAGATTGCCGGGAGAAATATCAATAACCTCAGATATCCAGATGACACCACTCTTATGGCAGAAAGTGAAGAGGAACTAAAAAGCCTCTTGATGAAAGTGAAAGTGGAGAGTGAAAAGCTTGGCTTAAAACTCAACATTCGGAAAACGAAGATCATGGCATCTGGTCCCATCACTACATGGGAAATAGATGGGGAAACAGTGGAAACAGTGTCAGACTTTATTTTTCTGGGCTCCCAAATCACTGCAGATGGTGACTGCAGCCATGAAATTAAAAGACTCTTACTCCTTGGAAGGAAAGTTATGACCAACCTAGATAGCATATTCAAAAGCAGAGACATCACTTTGCCAACAAAGGTTCGCCTAGTCAAGGCTATGGTCTTTCCTGTGGTCATGTATGGATGTGAGAGCTGGACTGTGAAGAAGGCTGAGCGCCGAAGAATTGATGCTTTTGAACTGTGGTATTGGAGAAGACTCTTGAGAGTTCCTTGGACTGCAAGGAGATCCAACCAGTCCATTCTGAAGGAGATCAGCCCTGGGATTTCTTTGAAAGAAATGATGCTAAAGCTGAAACTCCAGTACTTTGGCCACCTCATGTGAAGAGTTGACTCACTGGAGAAGACTCTGATGCTGGGAGGGATTGAGGGCAGGAGGAGAAGGGGACGACAGAGGATGAGATGGCTGGATGGCATCACTGACTCGATGGATGTGAGTCTGAGTGACCTCCGGGAGTTGGTGATGGACAGGGAGGCCTGGCGTGCTGCAGTTCATGGGGTCGCAAAGAGTCGGACACGACTGAGTGACTGATCTGATCTGGTCTGATCTGATATGTACCACAGCTTTCTTGTACATTCATCTGCTGATGGACATCTAGGTTGTTTCCATGTCCTAGCTATTTTAAACAATGCTGCGTTGAGCATTCATGTACATGTGTCTCTTTCAATTCTGATTTCCTCCGTGTGTATGCCCAGCAGTGGGATTGCTGGATCATCAGATCAGATCAGTAGCTCAGGCGTGTTCGACTCTTTGCGACCCCATGAACTGCAGCACGCCAGGCCTCCCTATCCATCACCACCTCCCGGAGGTCACTGAGACTCACATCCATTGAGTCAGTGATGCCATCCAGCCATCTCATCCTCTGTCGTCCCCTTCTCCTTCTGCCCTCAATCAAGATACCTAGTCTTTCCCATTCTGTTGTTTTCCTCTATTTCTTTGCATTGATTGCTGAAGAAGGCTTTCTTATCTCTTCTTGCTATTCTTGGGACTCTGCTTTCAGATATTTATATCTTTCCTTTCCTCCTTTGCTTTTTGCTTATGTCCTTTTCACAGCTATTTGTAAGGCCTCCCCAGACAGCCATTTTGCTTTTTTTTGCATTTCTTTTCCATGGGGATGGTCTTGATCCCTGTCTCCTGTACAATGTCAGGAATCTCATTCCATAGTTCATCAGGCAGTCTATCTATCAGATCTAGGCCCTTAAATCTATTTCTCACTTCCACTGTATAATCATAATTGATTTGATTTAGGTCATAAGGCAGTTCTATTCCCAGTTTTTTAAGGAATCTCCACACTGTTCTCCATAGTGGCTGTACCAGTTTGCATTCCCACCAACAGTGTAAGAGGATTCCCTTTTCTCCACACCCTCTCCAGCATTTATTGCTTGTAGACTTTTGGATTGCAGCCATTCTTACTGGCATGAAATGGTACATCATAGTGGTTTTGGTTTACATTTCTCTGATAATGAGTGATGTTGAGCATCTTTTCATGTATTTGTTAGCCATCTGTATGTCTTCTTGGGAGAAATGTCTATGTAGTTCTTTGGCCCATTTTTTGATTGGGTCATTTATTTTTCTGGAATTGAGCTGTAGAAGTTGCTTGTACATTTTTGAGATTAGTTGTTTGACTGTTGCTTCATTTGATATTATTTTCTCGCATTCTGAAGGCTGTCTTTTCACTTTGCTTATAGTTTCCTTTGTTGTGCAGAAGCTTTTTAAGTTTAATTAGGTCCCATTTGTTTATTTTTGCTTTTATTTCCAATATTCTGGAAGGCGGGTCATACTGGACCCTGCTGTGATGTATGTTGGAGAGTGTTTTGCCTATGTTCTCCTCTAGGAGTTTTATAGTTTCTGGTCTTATGTTTAGATCTTTAATCCATTTTGAGTTTACTTTTGTGTATGGTGTTAGAAAGTGCTCTAGTTTCATTCTTTTACAAATGGTTGACCAGTTTTCCCAGCATCACTTGTTAAAGAGATTGTCTTTAATCCATTGCATATTCTTGCCTCCTTTGTCAAAGATAAGGTGTCCATAGGTGTGTGGGTTTTTCTCTGGGCTTTCTATTTTGTTCCATTGATCTATATTTCTGTCTTTGTGCCAGTACCATACTGTCTTGATGACTGTGGCTTTGTAGTAGAGCCTGAAGTCAGGCAGGTTGATTCCTCTAGTTCCATTCTTCTTTCTCAAGATAGCTTTAGCAATTCAATGGTTTTTTGTATTTACATACAAATTGAGAAATTATTTGTTCTAGCTCTGTGAAGAATACTGTTGGTAGCTTGATAGGGATTGCATTGAATCTATAAATTGCTTTGGGTAGTATACTCATTTTCACTATATTGATTCTTCCAATCCATGACCATGGTATATTTCTCCATCTATTAGTATCCTTTTTGATTTCTTTCACCAGTGTTTTCTAGTTTACTCTATATAGGTCTTTAGTTTCTTTAGGTAGATATATTCCTAAGTATTTTATTCTTTTTGTTGTAATGGTGAATGGAGTTGTTTCCTTAATTTCTCTATTTTCTCATTATTAGTGTATAGGAATACAAGGGATTTCTGTGTGTTGATTTTATATCCTGCAACTTTACTATATTCATTGATTAGTTCTAGTAATTTTCTGGTGGAGTCTTTAGGGTTTTCTATGTAGAGGATCTTGTTGTCTGCAAACAGTGAGAGTTTTACTTCTTCTTTTCCAATTTGGATTCCATTTATTTCATTTTCTGCTCTGATTGCTGTGGCCAAAACTTCCAAAACTATGTTGAATAGTAATGGTGAAAGTGGGCACCCTTGTCTTGTTCCTGACTTTAAAGGAAATGCTTTCAATTTTTCACCATTGAGGATAATGTTTGTTGTGAGTTTGTCATATATAGCTTTTATTATGTTGGGGTATGTACCTTCTATTCCTGCTTTCTGGGGAGTTTTTGTCATAAATGGATGTTGAATTTTGTCAAAGGCTTTCTCTGCATCTATTGAGATAATCGTATGGTTTTTATTTTTCAATTTGTTAATGTGGTGTATTACATTGATTGATTTGCAGATATTGAAGAATCCTTGCGTCCCTGGGATAAAGCCCACTTGATCATGGTATATGATCTTTTTAATGTGTTGTTGGATTCTGATTGCTAGAATTTTGTTAAGGATTTTTGCATCTATGTTCATCGGTGATATTCGCCTGTAGTTTTCTTTTTTTGTGTGTGTGGCATCATTGTCAGGTTTTGATATTAGGGTGATGGTGGCCTCATAGAATGAGTTTGGAAGTTTGCCTTCCTGTGCAATTTTCTGGAACAGTTTGAATAGGATAGGTGTTAGCTCTTCTCTAAATTTTTGGTAGAATTCAGCTGTGAAGCCGTCTGGACCTGGGCTTTGGTTTGCTGGAAGATTTCTGATTACAGTTTCCATTTCCGTGCTTGTGATGGGTCTGTTAAGATTTTCTATTTCTTCCTGGTCCAGTTTTGTGAAGTTGTACTTTTCTAAGAATTTGTCCATTTCTTCCACGTTGTCCATTTTATTGGCATATAATTGCTGATAATAGTCTCTTATGATCCTTTGTATTTCTGTGTTGTCTGTTGTGATCTCTCCATTTTCAATTCTAATTTTATTGATTTGATTTTTCTCCCTTTGTTTCTTAATGAGTCTGGCTAATGGTTTGTCAATTTTATTTACCCTTTCAAAGAACCAGCTTTTGGCTTTGTTGATTTTTGCTACGGTCTCTTTTGTTTCTTTTGCATTTATTTCTGCCCTAATTTTTAAGATTTCTCTCCTTCTACTAACCCTAGGGTTCTTCATTTCTTCCTTTTCAAGTTGCTTTAGGTGTACAGTTAGATTATTTATTTGACTTGTTTCTTGTTTCTTGAGGTATGCCTGTATTGCTTTGAACTTTTCCCTTAGGACTGCTTTTACAGTGTCCCAGAGGTTTTGGGTTGTTGTGTTTTCATTTTCATTCGTTTCTATGCAAATTTTGATTTCTTTTTTGATTTCTTCTGTGATTTGTTGGTTATTCAGCAGCGTGTTTTTCATCCTCCATATGTTAGAATTTTTAATAGTTTTCCTCCTGTAATTGAGATCTAATCTTACTGCATTGTGTTCAGAAAAGATGCTTGGAATGATTTTAATTTTTTTGAATTTACCCAGGCTAGATTTGTGGCCCAGGATGTGATCTATCCTGGAGAAGGTTCTGTGTGCACTTGAGAAAAAGGTGAAATTCATAGTTTTGGGATGAAATGTCCTATAGATATCAATTAGGTCTAACTGGTCTATTGTATCATTTAAAGTTTGTGTTTCCTTGTTAATTTTCTGTTTAGTTGATCTATCCATTGGTGTTAGTGGGGTATTAAAGTCTCCCAATATTATTGTGTTATTGTTGATTTCTCCTTTCATACTTGTTAGTATTTGTCTTACATATTGCGGTGCTCCTATGTTGGGTGCATATATATTTGTAATTGTTATATCCTCTTCTTGGATTGATCCTTTGATCATTATGTAGTGACCTTCTTTGTCTCTTCACAGCCTTTGTTTTAAAGTCTATTTTATCTGATATGTGTATTGCTACTCCTGCTTTCTTTTAGTCCCTATTTGCATGGAAAATCTTTTTCCAGCCCTTCACTTTCAGTCTATATGTGTCCCCTGTTTTGAGGTGGGTCTCTTGTAGACAACATATGTAGGGGTCTTGTTTTTGTATCCATTCAGCCAGTCTTTGTCTTTTGGTTGGGGCATTCAACCCATTTACATTTAAGGTAATTATTGATAAGTATGATCCCGTTCCCATTTACTTTATTGTTTTGCATTCGAATTTATACACCCTTTTTGTGTTTCCTGTCTAGAGAATATCCTTTAGTATTTGTTGGAGAGCTGGTTTGGTGATGCTGAATTCTCTCAGCTTTTGCTTGTCTGTAAAGCTTTTGATTTCTCTTTCATATTTGAATGAGATCTTTGCTGGGTACAATAATCTGGGCTGTAGGTTATTTTCTTCCATCACTTTAAGTATATCTTGCCATTCCCTCCTGGCTTGGAGAGTTTCTATTGAAAGATCAGCTGTTATCCTTATGGGAATTCCCTTGTGTGTTATTTGTTGTTTTTCCCTTGCTGCTTTTAATATTTGTTCTTTGTGTTTGATCTTTGTTAATTTGATTAATATGTGTCTTGGGGTGTTTTGCCTTGGGTTTATCCTGTTTGGGACTCTCTGGGTTTCTTGGACTTGAGTCATTATTTCCTTCCCCATTTTAGGGAAGTTTTCAACTATTATCTCCTCAAGTATTTTCTCATGGTCTTTTTTTTTTTTTATATCTTCTTCTGGGACTCCTATGATTCGAATGTTGTAGCGTTTAATATTGTCCTGGAGGTCTCTGAGATTGCCCTCATTTCTTTTAATTAGTTTTTCTTTTTCCCTCTCTGATTCATTTATTTCTACCATTCTATCTTCTAATTCACTAATCCTATCTTCTGCCTCTGTTATTCTACTATCTCTTGCCTCCAGAGTGTTGTGGATCTCATTTATTGCATTATTCATTATATATTGACTCTTTTATTTCTTCTAGGTCCTTGTTAAATCTTTCTTGCATCTTCTCAATCCTTGTCTCCAGGCTGTTTATCTGTGATTCCATTTTGATTTCAAGATTTTGGATCAATTTCACTATCATTATTTGGAATTCTTTATCAGGTAGATTCCCTATTTTTTCCTCTTTTGTTTGATTTGGTGGGCATTTATCCTGTTCCTTTACCTGCTGGGTATTCCTCTGTCTCTTCATCTTGTTTAAATTGCTGAGTTTGGGGTGTCCTTTCTGTATTTTGTCAGTTTGTGAAGTTCTCTTTATTGTGGCGTTTCCTCACTGTGTGTGTGTTTGTACAGGTGGGTTGTCAATATTTCTTGGTTAGGGAAGCTTGTGTCAGTGTTCTGGTGGGTGGAGCTGGATTTCTTCTCTCTGGAGTGCATTGAAGTGTCCAGTAATGAGTTACGAGATGTCTATGGTTTTGGGGTGACTTTGGGCAGCCTGTATATGGAGCTCAGGGCTGTGTTTCTGTGTTGCTGGAGAATTTGCTTGGTATGTCTTGCCCTGGAAATTGTTGGCCTTTGTGTGGTGCCTAGTTTCAGTGTAGGTATGGAGGTATTTGATGGACTCCTGTCAATTAATGTTCCCTGGAGTCAGGGTTTGGACTTAAGCCTCCTGCTTCTAGTTATCGGTCTTGTTTTTACAGTAGTCTCAAAACTTCTCCTTCTATACAGCACCACTGATAAAACTTCTAGGTTAAAGATGAAAAGTTTCTCCACCCTGAGGGTCACCCACAGAGGTTCACAGGGTTACATGGAGAAGAGAAGAGGGAGGAGGGAGTTAGAGGTGACCCAAATGAGATGACGTGGAATCAATAGAGGAAAGAGTGGGCTAATCAGTAATCACTTCCTTATGTGCACTCCACAACTGGACCGCTCAGAGATGTTCACGGAGTTATACAGAGAAGAGAAGAGGGAGGAAAGAGACAGAGGTGGCCTGGAGGATAAAAGGTAGGAATGAAAAGGAGAGAGACAGATCCAGCCAGTAATCAGTTTCCTAAGTGTTCTCCACCGTCTGGAACACTCAGAAATTCACAGAGTTGGTTAGGTAGAGAGGGGTTAGGGAGGAGACACAGGCGACCTGGTGGAGAAAAAGGAGAGTCTGAAGGGGGAGAGAGCAGTCAAGCCATTAATCCCGCTCCCTAGTAAACGATGGTACTGAAGATTGGGTCTTAAAGGTACAAAATCTATAACAAATACCTAAAAGCAAAAGTTAAAAATGTAGAATAGTGTTTGGAATTTCAAAAATACAATGTTAAAGAAAAGAAGAAGGAAAAGAAAGAGAGGAAAAAAAAAAAGAAAAAAGTCATAAAAATTATAAAGAAAATATATGTACAAAATTGATAACAAATACCAAAAAGCAAAAGTTAAAAATCTAGAGTAGAGTTTGGAATTTCTAAAATACAATGTTAAAGAAAAGAAGAAGAAAAAGAAAGAGAAGAAAACAAAAACAAACAAAGTCACAAAAATTATAAAGAAGATATAGGTACAAAATTGATAACAAATACCAAAAAGCATAAATTAAAAATCTAGAGTAGAGTTTGGAATTTCAGGAATACATTGTTACAGAAAAGATGAAGAGAAAGAGAAAAAAAAAGTCACAAAAGTTATAACAGGAAAATAGGTAAAAAATTGATAACAAATGCCAAAAAGCTGAAATTAAAAATCTAGACAAGAGTTTGGAATTTCAAAAAACAATGTTAAAGAAAAAAAAAAAAAAAAAAAGAAGAAAGAAAAAAAAACAAGGTCACAAAAGTTATAAAGAAGAATAGGACAAAATTAATAACAAATACCAAAAAGCATAAATTAAAAATCTAGAGTAGAGTTTGTTTAAGAAAAGAAAGAAAAAGTATAAAGGTGGAAATTAACATGCCAAAAGCTGATAAAATCTAGACAAGAGTTTGGAATTTCAAAAAACAATGTTAAAGAAAATAAGGAACAAAAAAAAAAAGAAAGAAAGAAAAAGAAACAAGGTCACAAAAGTTATAAAGAAGAAAGGACAAAATAAAACAAAACCAAAAAGCATAAATTAAAATCGAGGGAATACATGACAGAAAAGGGAAAGACGCAAAAGGAAAAATTAGACAGAGTGGATTTCAAAAAACAACAAAAAAACAGAAAGAAAGAAAAAAAAAGGGTCACAAAAGTTATAAATATATATATAGTTTGCTTTTTAAAGAAAAAAAAAACAAAAAAGGGAACCACGGGGTTTTAATTTATTGCCTGTCGCTTCCAAGGCGGTTCCCTCTGTTTTGCTTTTTTTTTTTTTTTTTTTAAGTCTCACTTGTTCAGTCAAGCTGTGGGGAGGGACGGACACTGCAAATAAATAACACTAGTGTGTGCTTGCAGTGCCTCAGCCACACTGGGCCTGCCCCCGCTCTCCGTGCGTGTATCCTACCTGCCCACACTGCTCAGGCTCTAGGTTGGTCCTCCAGGAACCATCCATCGCTGGCCCTGGGCTGCTTGAACCTCCCAGGTCTAAGCCACTCAGGTTCAGGCACTTGGGTAGTCCTCAGAGGCACAGACTCGGTTGAGCCTGCATTTTGTGCCCTTCCCAGGTCCAAGCAGGCAGGTGATGAGGTGTTTGTCGAGTGCAGTTGCTGTGACTTATTGCCTCCCCACCACTCGGTTATCTGGGTGTACAACCAGCGCACCTTCTCAGGCAGATGTTGACTATCCAGAACCCCAAGAATTTTTAGTTAGCAAAGAAACCTGCTTACAGTTTTGTAGATAATGTCTCTCTGGGGCTGCGATTGCCCCCTTCCGGCTCTGGCTGCCTGTCACCAGAGGGGGACCATCTGCAGCCAGCTATCTCTGTACAGTCTTTTGTTCTGTGTGAGGGCCTGGCGGTGTCTTAGGTTAGGGCTGGCTTTTTGCGTGTTAGATATCCCACAGTTTGGTTTGCTAGCCAAATTATTTCCCTCAGGTAGCGCTCAGGGTATTCAGGCCAGATCCTTACTCTGAGTGATGCAGCTCACACTGGCAGATGCAGGCATCTGTGCTGCTTCTCCGTTGGGGGAGTTACCGTAGGGATTGTAATCTGTGGGTTTTAATTGTTTATTTATTTTCCCCTCCCTGTTATGTTGTTCTCTGTGCTTCCAAGGCTCAGCACAGACTCAGCAGTGATAATGTTTCCTGGTGTTTGGAAACTTCTCTCTTTTAAGATTCCCTTCCTGGGACAGAGCTCCATCCCTCCCTCTTTTGTCTCTTTTTTTGTCTTTTATATTTTTTTCTTACCTCGTTTTGAAAACAATGGGTTGCTTTTCTGGGTGCCTGATGTCCTCTGCCGGCATTCAGAAGTTGTTTTGTGGAGTTTACTCAGCGTTTAAATGTTCTTTTGATGAATTTGTGGGGGAGAAGGTGTTCTCCCCATCCTATTCCTCTGCCATCTTGGCTCCTCCCCCAAGTACTGCATTTTGGACTCTTTTGTTGACCATGATGGCTAATCCATTTCTTCTGAGGGATTCTTGCCCAGAGTAGTAAATATAATGGTAATCTGAGTTAAATTCACCCATTCCAGTCCATTTTAGTTCACTGATTCCTAGAATGTCAACATTCACTCTTGCCATCTCTTGTTTGACCACTTCCAATTTGCCTTGATTCAGGGACTTGACAATGTCCTATGCAATATTGCTCTTTACAGCATCGAACCTTGCTTATATCAGCAATCACATGCACAACCGGGTATTGTTTTTGCTTTGGCTCCATCCCTTCATTCTTTCTGGAGTTATTTCTCCAATGATTTCCAGTAGCATACTGAACACCTACTGACTTGGGGAGTTCCTCGTTCAGTATCCTATCATTTTACCTTTTCATACTGTTCATGGGGTTCTCAAGGCAAGAATGCTGAAGTGATTTGCCATTCCCTTCTCTAGTGGACCACATTCTGTGGGAAATAGATGGGGAAACAGTGGAAACGGTGTCAGACTTTATTTTTGTGGGCTCCAAAATCACTGCAGACGGTGACTGCAGCCATGAAATTAAAAGATGCTTACTCCTTGGAAGGAAAGTTATGGCCAACCTAGATAGCATATTCAAAAGCAGAGACATTACTTTGCCAACAAAGGTTCATTTAGTCAAGGCTATGGCTTTTCCAGTGATCATGTATGGATGTGAGTTGGACTGTGAAGAAAGCCGAGTGCTGAAGAATTGATGCTTTTGAACTGTGGTGTTGGAGAAGACTCTTGAGAGTGCCTTGGACTGCAAGGAGATCCAACCAGTCCATTCTGAAGGAGATCAGCCCTGGGATTTCTTTGGAAGGAATGATGCTAAAGCTGAAACTCCAGTACTTTGGCCACCTCATGTGAAGAGTTGACTCATTGGAAAAGACTCTGATACTGGGAGGGATTGGGGGCAGGAGGAGAAGGGGACTACAGAGGATGAGATGGCTGGATGGCATCACTGACTCGATGGATGTGAGTCTGAGTGAACTCCAGGAGCTGGTGATGGGCAGGGAGGCCTGGTGTGCTGCGATTCATGGGGTCGCAAAGAGTTGGACACTACTGAGCGACTGAACTGAACTGAATCTGGTGATGTCCATGAGTAGAGTCTTCTCTTGTGTTGTTGGAAGAGGGTGTTTGCTGTGATAAATGTATTCTCTTTGGAAAACTCTATGAGCCTTTGCCCTGCTTTATTCTATACTCCAAGGCCAAATTTGCCTGTTACTCCAGGTGTTTCTTGACTTCCTACTTATGCATTCCAGTCCCCTATAATGGAAAGGACATCTTTTTTGGGTGTTAGTTCTAAAAGGTCTTGTAGGTCTTCATAGAAACATTCAACTTCAGCTTCTTCAGCATTCCTGGTTGGGGCATAGACTCGGATTACCATGATATTGAGTGGTTTGCCTTGGAAATCAACAAAGATCTTTCTGTCGTTTTTGAGATTGCATCCAAGTACTGCCTTTTGGACTCTCTTGGTGACTCTGATGGCTATTCCATTTCTTCTTAGGTATTCTTGCCCACAGCAGTTGATATGATGGTAATCTGAGTTAAATTCACCCACTCCAGTCCATTACAGTTCACTGATTCTTAAAATGTTGACATTCACTCTTTCCATCTCCTGTTTGATCACTTCCAATTTACCTTGATTCGTGGACCTAACATTTCAGGTTCCTATGCAAAATTGCTCTTTACAGCATCAGACTTTGCTTCCATCACCAGTCACATCCACAACTGGGCGTTGTTTTTTCTTTGACTCCATCTCTTCATTCTTTCTGGAGTTATTTCTCCACTGATCTTCAGTAGCATGTTGGGTACCTACTGACCTGGGGAGTTGATCTCTCAGTGACCTATCCTTTTGCCTTGCTGGGTCATATGGTAGTTCCATTTTTATTTTTTTAAGGAATCTCCATACTGGAAAAGCAGACTACCTTACCTGCTTTCTGAAAAACCTGTGTGCACATCAAGAAATAACACTTAGAACCAGACATGGAACAATGGATTGGTTCCAAATAGGGAAAAGAATACATCAAGGCTGTATATTGTCATCTTGTTTATTTAATATGTGCAGATTATATCATGTGAAATTGCAGCCTAGATGGCTCACAAGCTGGAATCATGTTTGCCCAGAAAAATAACACCTCAGATATGCAAATGACACCACCCTTATGGCAGAAAGCAAAGAGGTACTAATAAGCCTCTTGATGAAGGTGAAAGAGGAGAGTGATAAAGCTGGCTTAAAAGTCAGCGTTCAAAAAAAAATAAAAACAAAAAACGAACATCATGGTATCCAGTCCCATCACTTTATGGCAATTAGATGAGGAAACAATGGAAATAGTGATAGACTTTATTTTCTTGTGCTCCAAAATCAGTGCAGATGGTGACTGCAGCCATTAAATTAAAAGATGATTGCTCCTTGGAAGAAAAGATATGACAAAACTAGACAGCACATAAAAATGCATAGACATTACTTTGCAGACAAAGGTCTATATGGTCAAAACTATGGTTTTCCCAGTAGCTATGAACAGATGTGGGAATTGGACCATAAAGAAAGCTGAGCACCGAAGAATGGATGCTTTTGAGGTGTTGTCCTGAACAAGTCTCTTGAGAGTCCTTTGGACTGCAAGGAGACCAAACCAGTCAACCCCAAAGGAAGTGAACCCTAAATATTCATTGGAAGGAGAGATGCTGGAGCTGAAGCACCAGTACTTTGGCCACCTCATGTGAAGAGTTGACTCATTGGAAAAGACCCCGATGCTGGGAGGAATTGAGGGCAGGAGGAGAAGGGGTTGACAGAGGATGAGATGGCTTGATGGCATCACTGACTCAATGATCATGAGTTTGAACAAACTCTGCGAGATAGTAAAGCATAGGAAAGCCTGATGTGCTGCTATTCACTGGGTCACAAAGAGTCAGACACAACTGAGTGAATGAACAAAAAAAATACTCCATAGTGTCTGTATCAATTTACCTTCTCACCAAAAATGCAGGAGGGTTCCCTCTTCTCCACACCCTCTCTCACATTTATTGTTTTTACATTTTTTGATGAGGGCCATACTAACTGGTCTGAGATGATATCTTATTGTAGTTTTGATCTGCATTTCTCTAATAGTGATGTTGAACACCTTTTTATGTGCCTCTTGGCCATCTGGGTATCTTCTTTGGAGAAATGTCTCTTTAGGTTTCCTGCCCAATTTTTGATTGGGTTGTTTGTTTTTTGGATATTGAGCTCCATGAACTGTTTGTATATTGTGGAGATTAATCCTTGGTCAGTTGCTTAGTTCACCCTTATTTTCTCCCATTCTAAGGGCTGTTATACACTGGAATATACACTGGAATATTATATACACTGGAATATACACTGGAATATACACTGGAATATTACTTATCCATAGAAAGGAACAAAATTGGGTCATCTGTAGAGATTTGGATGGACCTAGAGTCCGTCATACAGAGTCAAGTAAAAGTAAAGTAATTGCTCTTTTGATGTAAGTTAAAAATATGCTTATATTAATGCATATAAAACTCAGCAGTGGCCACAGGACTGGAGGTCAGTTTTCATTCCAATCCCAAAGAAAGGTAATGCCAAAGAATGCTCAAACTACCACACAATTGCACTCATCTCATACGCTAGTAAAGTAATGCTCAAAATTCTCCAAGCCAGGCTTCAGCAATACGTGAACCGTGAATTTCCTGATGTTCAAGCTGGTTTTAGAAAAGGCAGAGGAACCAGAGATCAAATTGCAAACATCCACTGGATCATGGAAAAAGCAAGAAAGTTCCAGAAAAACATCTATTTCTGCTTTATTGACTATGCCAAAGCCTTTGACTGTGGGGATCACAATAAACTGTGGAAAATTCTGAAAGAGATGGGAATACCAGACCACCTGATCTGCCTCTTGAGAAATTTGTATGCAGGACAGGAAGCAACAGTTAGAACTGGACATGGAACAACAGACTGGTTCCAAATAGGAAAAGGAGTATGTCAAGGCTGTATATTGTCACCCTGCTTATTTAACTTCTATGCAGAGTACATCATGAGAAATGCTGGGCTGGAAGAACCAAAGGCTGGAATCAAGATTGCTGGGAGAAATATCAATAACCTCAGATATGCAGATGACACCACCCTTATGGCAGAAAGTGAAGAGGAACTAAAAAGCCTCTTGATGAAGATGAAAGTGGAGAGTGAAAAAGTTGGTTTAAAGCTAAACATTCAGAAAATGAAGATCATGGCATCCAATCCCATCACTTCATAGGAAATAGAGGGGGAAACAGTGGAAACAGTGTCAGACTTTATTTTTGGGGGCTCCAAAATCACTGCAGATGGTGACTGCAGCCATGAAATCAAAAGACGCTTACTCCTTGGAAGGAAAGTTATGACCAACCTAGATAGCATTTTCAAAAGCAGAGACATTACTTTGCCAACAAAGGTCTGTCTAGTCAAGGCTATGGCTTTTCCAGTGGTCATGTATGGATGTGAGAGTTGGACTGTGAAGAAAACTGAGTGCTGAAGAATTGATGCTTTTGAACTGTGGTGTAGGAGAAGACTCTTGAGAGTCCCTTGGAGTGCAAGGAGATCCAACCAGTCCGTTCTGAAGGAGATCAGCCCTGGGATTTCTTTGGAAGGAATGATGCTAAAGCTGAAACTCCAGTACTTTGGCCACCTCGTGTGAAGTGTTGACTCATTGGAGAAGACTCTAATGCTGGGAGGGATTGAGGGCAAGAGGAGAAGGGGACGACAGAGGATGAGATGGCTGGATGGCATCACTGACTCGATGGATGTGAGTCTGAGTGAACTCTGGGAGTTGGTGATGGACAGGAAGGCCTGGTGTACTGCGATTCATGGGCTCGCAAAGAGTTGGACACGACTGAGTGACTGATCTGATCTGATCTGACGGAATCTAAAAAAATGGCACATAAGAACCTATTTGCAGGGCCAGGAATAGAGTCGTAGATGTAGAAAATAGATGTGTGGACACAGAGGGTGGGATGGGGAGGTGAGAAAGATGAATTGGGAAATTAGGATTGCCATATGTACACCAGCATGTGTGAGACAGATAGCCAGTGGGAAGCTGCTGTGTAGCACTGGGAGCTCAATTCAGTGCTGTGTGATGACCCAGAGGGGAGGCATACAGGGAAGGGAGATCCAAGAGGGAGGGGATATATGTATACATGTAGCTGATTTACTTCATTGTACAGAAGAAACTAAAACAATATTGTAAAGCAGCTCTACCACAATAAATTTTTTAAATAAATAAAAACTTAGTCGCATAGAAAATGCTTGTATAAAGATTTTACAAAGAGTGAGTTATGTAAAAGTGCACTCATTAAAATTTGGTGTTTATTTTGCTGATCACTAACTAAGAAATGTGTATCCATTAGCTAACTAACTTCTGAATTCCTGAATTATAGGGGCTCAAAGAAGAAGGAAGGGGTTCTGTTTCACATTTGTTTTGCATGGTGGGTCAAGGCAAATGCCTGTTGATGGAATTCAGGAATTTGAACAGCTTTAAGAATTTAAATAACATTGATGTATCAGCTGAATGGCAAAACAGTACTTGAGAGAATAATTATTATAGAAGTTATCCCCACTGTATTTAGCACTGTGAGTTGAAGAGATGTTCAGAGGGCTTTTTAAATTTTTATATGCATGGTTGTGCTCATTTATCTTATTGATTAAACAAATGTAAATGATTGTATTTATTTATAAGTGTTTTGAAAGTGAAAGTGTTAGTCACTCAGTCGTGTCCAATTCTTTATTTCCTCATGGAGTGTAGCTTGCAAGTCTCCTTTGTCCATGGACAAGAATACTAGAGCAGATAGCCATTCCCTTCTCCAGGGGATCTTGCCAACCTAAGGACTGAACCCAGGTCTCCTGCATTGGTGGCAGATGCTTTATTCTGAACTGAGCCCCCAAACACTTAGTGAGAGATTAGGTACTTGTTTAGATTTACTGTCTCATATCAAAATATAATCTGTAGTTTCTTGCAATTCAGTTATTTAAGAGATTGTCCACTTGCAACTTAGCATTGTCTTTTTATACTCTTTAAAGGTACTTGGATATAGAAGTAGCTACTTTATTTTAAATATTTTAAATTTTTAGTAATTTTTATTACAGTATAGTTGCTTTCCAATGTTTTGTTAGTCTCTACTATACATCAGAGTGAGCCAATTATATATAAATATCCTCTCTTTTTTGGATTTCCTTCCTATCTAGGCCACCAGAAAGCCTTGAGTAGAGCTCCTTGTGCTATAGAGTAGGTTCTTAAGAAGCTACTTTACATGGAAATAAATTTCCTTTTAAATTACAAGAAAGTGGTAAATCATTTCTCTTGTTCCCTGCTAACTCACATGCTGGTACCAAAGCATACCTCAGTTTTAGGTTATGGAACATATTGTAAAAGTTGTTTCGTTATATTGAAATGCAAAAAAAAGGAAGATCAACTACTTTTTATAATTATCTTTCCTGTAAGTTTTTATTAGAACTTGTAATTGACTTAGGAAAGCCTAGACTGAAACTGTAGTTTACAAATGTTTTTTTTTCTATGTTGTTTCTTTTAGTGAGAGGAAAACAGTGATTTTTATAATTTTCTTTATAAATGTATTTTGTGAAAGCATTAAACTTGTACAGAATCTGCTTTATGTATGTATATATTTACATATATATGTTTTTTATTCTATATTCTATATATGTAAATCTCTATACAAATTTTATTTATAGAATAAAATACACAGTATCTTTACAAACTGCCTACCATGCTTTAGCATCATTGAGGATAAGGCAGAGATCTTGTACTGAGTGATGTTTCTTTATTTCAGGGTTAACTGTATCTACCATTCTTTTTGGCGTCACAAGTTCTCTGTTGATATTCTACATCCTTGTTAATTCTTCACAAACTTTGCACAACAAAATATTGGAGTCCATTTTGAGAGCTCCCATATTTTTCTTCAATAGCAATCCAATAGGTAAGTCAGATACCAAGTTTCTCAGTGAATATGTCTTATTAACACATTTAGTGCCTAATTACATTTTTGTATTTGAAAATGGAAGAGATGCTTGGAAGAAAATCACTGTGTATGTTTATTCATTTTATACAAAAAGTTTCACTGATAATTTTTCCTATCAGAGAAAATCTGAATATAGGAGCCTGTAACCTTTTATTCCAATTTATGTGCCTATAAAGATAAATAAATGTTTACTTTGCAGGATGGTTTAGGAGTCCATTTGTTGTGTGGAATATGAAACACCCAACATATAATGCAAACGTGTTGAAATGTTTTTGATAGCTGTTGAAACGTTGGCTGTTACATACTGTTAAGCTAACTAGGTAGGACCTTCTTCCAGGAACGTCTCTACAGAAGACAGGCTGTGTGTTTTTTTCTTTCACTCCCCATCCATATCTGGGACCACAGAGCTTTGGCATGTACTCAAATTTTGAGTTTAATTTAAATGGTAATGGAAAATTAATTAAAATACAGTATCAGTGAAACGTATACATCCTCATCAATAAAATCAGCCCTCTAGTTTTACAATGGATTTTAAATACATTTAAGAGGTCTTGTGGTATGTAGCAGGTGGATCTTCAGTATTAGTAAAAGTGTCCCCAAAGGTTTCCCAGTGGCTGCTTCCTCCATCCTGAGGCCTTTGACCTGTCTTGCTTTGGAAGATAGCCTTCTGACCTGGGTTCCTATGAAGAGTGAGTGCATCAGTATACATGCCCATTCTGTTCAGTTGGTTAGACTTGTGCTGAGGACCAAGGTGGCTTTGTTTTTGCAGGTGATGATTGACAGGACCTATTGAGTCAGGGATGTGACTGGAGGGAGGACAGGAGTAGCCTTGGTCTGGCCATCAATTAGCTGTGTAATCAAGGCCAAAGTAGGTAACTACTGGGCAGGCAAATCTCAAGGCAGGATATTGTCATGGTTATAAGTATGGACTCTGGAACCAACTTCCTGGGTTTAGTCCTGGTTCTAGTTACTAATAGTAATAGCCAGTCATAGTTACGTTAATACTTATGTGCTAGTTATTTAATTTCTCTGTGTCTTGATTTTACCTATAAAATGAGAATACTATTCACACACTTACCAATTTCTTAAAGTTGTGGGCATTAAGCAGGTTAATTCATTAGCACACAGCGCATGGTCAGTGCCTAACAAACCTTAGTGAGGATGACCACATGCTGTTGGGAAACTTTCTCTCCTGTGAAATGGGAATAACCACAGCCCTTCCTGGTTCATAAGACTGTTGCAAGGATTAAAGAAGACTGTTTAAGGCAGCAACTTGTGCAGATTTATTCAACATATGTTGTTTAGTCCAGGCACTGTGGGGAGCACAGGATGGCAAACTGCAAAGGCTCACACAATCTCATTTAATTGTGAACCTGCAGTGAGGAAGTGATTGGAAGAGTCTGTGCTATTATGGCTGTGATTTGCTCTACTTTGCCTATTAATGTGCAAACTCTACTAGTAAATTTGGGAGCATAAAGTGAGACTGAATTTCTGTTAACACAGCCTCTGAGCTCGTGACCACAGTTGACCAGGCTGTTTATGACCTGTAGGCCTCTCCAGATGCTGATTTATTTATTATTCAAGGATTTGGAGGCATGCTTAAATGTTCAAGGTCACTAACCCTGGAGCAGTGGGCATACCAGTGTGTATATTTCCTCTCCCTTCTGTATCTATTATCAGAACTTCATTCCTTCAAGAAAATAGAAGCCCAAATAAGTACTGCAGCGATAGATCCAAAGGTTTAGGGACATCAATTATTTACTCTTTTAGTGGTATATAAATTGAACTCTTCCCTGTATTTAATCTCAAAAGTAGAATTTGTAATAGATAATTTATGGTGGACTTTGTTTCTGGCATGTGATGTCATGAAGAAAGAACCGCATATAGCAGTGTTACTGTTACTGAGTTCAAGCTCACTCTCCTCACCTCACAAAAGACCAGTAAGACTCACAGAGGAGGTACTGAGGCAAGGAATAGCAACTTTATTTGGAAAGTTGGCAGACTGAGAAGAAGGCAGACTAATGTCTCAAAATAACCATATTATTGGGGTCTGGGTGCCATTTTTTTGTTTTTTTTTAAAGGAGAGGAGGTGAGGAAGTAAAGTCAAAAGGCCATTAATCTTATAAAACAGGAGGGTATTTATTAATGTCTTCTTTTCTGCAGACCATCCACAGGTGCTGAGGATCAGAAAGTCTCCCTGTAAGCTGAAAAAAAAAAAAAAAAAAGCAACACTTTAGTTTAACATTTAGGCAGAGGGGCAGAGTTCCCTGACAAAAACAATGAATAGCAAAGGCTAAAGTCAAAGAAATAGATCCAACGTGGAGTCAAAATGGGTTCCTCCCTATAACAGTTCTTTTGATGGGCACCTCTGCTATCTGGCAGAGAAGGCAATGGCACCCCACTCCAGTACTCTTGCCTGGAAAATCCCATGGATGGAGGAGCCTGGTAGGCTGCAGTCCATGGGGTCGCAAAGAGTTAGACATGACTGAGCGACTTCACTTTCACTTTTCATTTTCATGCATTGGAGAAGGCAATGGCAACCCACTCCAGTGTTCTTGCCTGAAGAATCCCAGGGACGGGGGAGCCTGGTGAGCTGCCGTCTATGGGGTCACACAGAGTTGGACACGACTGAAGTGACTTAGCAGTCTTAGCAGTCTGCTATCTGGGGCCAGTATCCCGTGGTTTCTCATTCTGAGTCTCCTCAGAGTGCCACTCTTGCAGGAGTGGCTGCAGGGTCCTGATGGCTGCAGCATCCTTTGTTTACTGATATGGTGGATGGCATTTTTAGTTCACACCAAGTATTTACTAGAAATTAGTTCCCATCATCTAATCCTATAGCCTTCAGTATAGATTGTTGTGGATTCTGAGAAGGGAAATAAAATCAATGATAAGTAACCCTTAGTCATTTAGTAATATTTGTGTTTTCCTGCATACATACCTCTGATCTTTGTAGATGCTTCTTCACAAGTCTGTGCTAGTAACATTTGGTACACGTCTGAAAATAATGACTTATTGTCCCAGTAGTAATCTCATAACTTGGAAAAGGTTGGAATCCACAATTTCCCAAAATGTGAGGTGCTGTGAACAATCTGGACAGAAAAAAGTACAGAGGGGTTATAATTATGTTTATTTAAAGAGTATCACTTAATTAATCTTGATATCTAAAGCAAAATTAGTGTAACAATTAGGATTAACTTAGATATTTTGCAACTGTTTATTTACCAATTTAGCACTTGAAATGAGTCTTAGATGGGATGGATCTAAAAGGAGGGAGCATTCTAAATCTACCAACCCTTCTTGATACAATGACAGTATTCCTCCATTCTTTTAAAAATCTGGACTCAATTTCAACTGCCCAGACACTGCCATTTGGTGATATTTTTATTTCTCTTTAGGCATCATCCTATTGTCTCTTTCATTTTACCACTGACATCAGCTTTTTTCATTTGCATTTGTAATATATTTGTTGTTTAATTGCTAAATCATGTCCAGCTCTTTTGTGGTCCCATGGACTGTAGCCCACCAGGCTCCTCTGTCCATGGAATTTTCCAGGCAAGAATACTGAGTGAATTCCACTTCTTTCTCCAGGGGATCATCCCCACCAGGGATTAAGCCCATGTCTCTTGTGTCTCCTGCATTGGCAGGTCGATTTTTTCCCACTGAGCCATGATGGGAAGGCCAATATATTAAATATTTAATACATATACTTCTTTTAGATTTATTTATTTATTTTTAGTTGCATTGGGTCCTTGTTGCTGCACTGGGTTTTCTCTAGTTATGACAAGTAGGGGCTCCTCTTCGTTGCATGGCTTGGGCTTCTCATGCGGTGGCCTCTCTTCTTAAGGAGCTCAGGCTCTAGGTGTAGGGGCTTCAGTAGTTGTGGAACATAGGCTTAGTTACTCTGTGGCAAGTGGGATCTTCCTGGACCAGGGATCAAACTTGTGTCCCCTGCACTAGGGACACTGTACCACAGGGAAATTCCTAAATATATACACTTCAAAAATATGTTTTGATTTGTTTATAAATTGTTTCTCTGAAAGCTCCTATCAGAGGAAATGAGTAATATCTTTTTTTAAATTAATTTATTTATTTTACTTTACAATACTGTATTGGTTTTGCCATACATTGACTTGAATCTGCCATGAGTGTACATGTGTTCCCCATCCTGAACCCCGCCCCCCTCCCTCCCCATCAGCCTGGAGCACCCTGTATCATGCATCAAACCTGGACTGGCGATTCTTTTCACATATGACATTTTACATATTTCAATGCCATTGTCCCATATCATCCCACCCTTGCCCTCTCCCACAGAGTCCAAAAGACTGTTCAATACATCTGTGTCTCTTTTGCTGTCTTGCATACAGGGTTATCATTACCTTCTTTCTAAATTCCATATATATGCATTCAGTTCAGTTCAGTTCAGTCAGTCGCGTTCGACTCTTTGCGACCCCATGAATTGCAGCACGCCAGGCCTCCCTGTCCATCACCAACTCCCAGAGTTCACTCAAACTCATGTCCATTGAGTCAGTGATGCCATCCAGCCATTTCATCCTCTGTTGTCCCCTTCTCCTGCCCTCAGTCCCTCCCACCATCAGAGTCTGTTCCAATGAGTCAACTCTTTGCATGAGGTGGCCAAAATATGTGAGTTTCAGCCTTAGCATCAGTCCTTGCAATGAAAACCCAGGACTGATCTCCTTTAGGATGGACTGATTGGATATCCTTGCAGTCCAAAGGACTCTCAAGAGTCTTCTCCAACACCATAGTTCAAAAGCATCAATTCTTTGGTGCTCAGCTTTTTTCACAGTCCAACTCTCACATCCATACATGACCACTGGAAAAACCATAGCCTTGACTAGACGGACCTTTGTTGGCAAAGTAATGTCTCTGCTTTTCAATATGCTATCTAGGTTGGTCACAACTTTCCTTCCAAGGAGTAAGCGTCTTTTAATTTCATGGCTGCAGTCACCATCTGCAGTGATTTTGGAGCCCCCCAAAATAAAGTCTGACACTGTTTAGTATACTGTATTGGTGTTTTTCTTAAATGAGTAATATCTTGTATCCTATTCTTGTAGGAAGAATTTTAAATCGTTTCTCCAAAGACATTGGGCATATGGATGACTTGCTGCCCTTGATATTTCAAGATTTCATCCAGGTAATGCACCAGTCCTGTCAGAGTTCTCCCAGGGAGTAGCAGAGTGCCTGTTCCTCAAGGCCTTTTCACAGGGACTTAGGGTGGGCCTGTCAGCCTGGCGATGTATCCTATTACCTTCAGCAAAGGTCACATTTTGTAAGAAAAAGGTGCGGCTGTGATTGGGAGGCTGAGTTAACATGAGTAACACCTGGTCATGAGTGGCTCCACAGTCACGTCAAGGTTGGTCTGAAGCAGTGACAGGCTGGGTAAGTGGTTCTCCCTCTGCGTTCCAGGTGTCTGGCTTGGATTCCCTTTACTGTGAGAACATTTCATAACAGAAACAGTCACCTCTCATTGAAAGATAGACTAGATGAACTAAATTATGTGTTGTATTACCACAGAAGCCAAGTATTTATTGCACTTTTTTTTTTTTTTTTTTTTGATAGGGTCAGATGTGATCACTTAGAAAGAAAAGGTTAGTAATAATAAGGTGAAAATAATACTTGATCAAGGACAATAAAGGGCAGTTATTGATACAAAGAGTTTAATCTGGTAATTTGATTACAGGATCAAAGTTATCTCAGAAAATGTCTTCTTTGTTTTTGTAGGCAATTTTTCTTTTCACAGGTTGAATGCTTTGTTTTAACGTATCTTAAAAAAAAAAAGGCAGAAATATCCACGGAAATGCTTCTATCGGGCCTTTGTTTTGCCTGTGAACTTGAGGTTCTAAGGAATGATGCTGGGTCATCTCAGCTCTCCTTTCCTCATTCAGTATCATTGCTCACCTGGGGTGTTTTCTCTGTTATTCCTGTCTGCTTTTCAGTGATTCAAGCTATGTGACTTTCTAAGTGTTTATTTTGGAAGTGAAATGCATTTATCAAAAGCTGCACACAGAAATGCAGCAATGAATATCTGAATTCAAACAGCACAGCCTGTGGGCAAAAGCTTCCACTATTTACCAATGAGAAGTAAGCTGAGACTCAGAGGCAGAGAACTTTTACTGCAAAGATATATCTGCATTTTTTTTTTCTTTTCTGGAAACTTATTTTATAAAGGTGTCCTCTTGGATTTAACTACATTACTTATCCCCAGAAGCACTCTTTCAGTAAAGCAGTATCACATCTTGACAGTGATTGTTAATTACTTTGAAAAGATTTTTGTGAAAGGTTCTGTTCCTTTGCTACTATAAACTAGGTCCAGGTTGGGTTTCCAAAGCTGGCTGGCTGGCTGTGTGCTTGGCACATGGTTAATTCACCCTTATAATCAGAATCCGTCACATATTTTTGCATGACCTAAAGAGGGACATAGACAGATGCTATCTGATTTCAGGCTAAACATTCTTAGTCATGTAAGGAGAGAAAATTTTGGTCTTACTGATTTCCAATCCAGCTCTTCTACTTGAAGTTCAATTATCTTGAAGTCTAGGTCCTCCAGGTGGAGGCATCCTAAAAGTCATTGGAAGTTAGAGTCTGCTATTTGAGGGAGTGACCTGGGATGGCACTTGTGTATTCTTCACTGAGAAGGTAGTAGTTGAATCTGTAAAGATGGATAAGATTGCCCAGAGAGACTGAAGCATGTTTAGGGACCAAGATCAGAAACTTTTGGAAGCCTTGATCTTTAGAGAGAAAGCTGAGAGAGGAGGCAAGCAGAGGAGACACACAGTGAACAGCAAGGAAAGAGAGGAGGAGACAGGGTGCAGACCTGAGAAAGGACAGGTCTGCTCAATGCAAATGAGAAGGTGAGCCCACAGGGAGTTGTTGGTTGATTTGGAATCAGGAGGTGTTGGTGACCTGAGAAGCAGGTTTCAGATATAAGGAGGCCAGAGGGCAAAGGGTTGCAAATCCAGGAGGTGTGGAGGGAGTTGAGGTGAAGACAGGCTACTCCTGGAAGGGGTTTGAATGAAGTGGGAGAGAGGCCTATCTGGAATGTAGGGTCTGAGGAAGTGTTGCTGGCTGTTTGGGTTTGTAGTTGAGTTGGGGGTATGTGTGAGGTGGTGGGTGGTATTCTCTCTCTCTCTCCTTCCGTTCAACAAATAGGGATTAAAGTTGAGACCCTGAGGTACAGGGATGAGGTGCGCACAAAGCCCTCTTCCAGGACCCCCAGGGGAGGGGAAAAAAAGTGAAAGTCACTCAGTCATGTCCAACTCTTTGTGACCCCATGAACTATACAGTCCTTGGAATTCTCCAGGCCAGAATACTAGAGTGGGCAGCCTATCCCTTCTCCAAAGGATCTTCCCAAACCAGGGATTGGACCCAGATCTCCTGCATTGTAGGTGGATTCTTTACCAGCTGAGCTATAAGGAAAGCCTAAGAATACTGGAGTGGATAGCTTATCCCTTCTCCAGGGGATTGTCCCTACCCAGGAATCAAACTGGGGTCTTCTGCATTGCAGGCAGATTCTTTACCAACTGAGCTATCAGGGAAACCCAGGGAAAGGAACCACATAGAAACTCACCTCTTGCTGCCTTTGGAATCTGAATTGTGCAAGTACCTTGGAGGAAGCCCTGAAAGGCAAACTGGATGTGGGAGCTGGAGCATTTAGGGAGTCTGGTCCAGGAAGTGGGTGGAGTTTCTATGAAGTGACCTTTCATCCCAGAGGAAAGGAAAATGCTCCTGTGGGTGGTGGAACAGGAGGTGCTGCCAGAAGCTCAGTTCCTATGTGGGAAATAGTCTTTTCTCTCTGTCACTATTGAGAGCTGGGTCAGGAAGGGGCTTGTTCAGCTTTGTTTCAAAGGATGCAGTTAGTGTCAAGTGGGTTGGAACTCATTTCTGATGATTCTGATCAGCCTTGGTATATTTATAAACCTTGGAAAATACTTGATTATTTTCATGTTTATTACTTCGAAAGGGTTTATTCCATATACTTTCCTTATCTAATTCCTCCTCATTCTCTTAAATGAAATCTCAGGTAATTTGTTTAATATTTTGTAGTAGTAATGGCAAGTGTGAAAACCCTGGATTCTGACTAGTGCATCCACACTTCAGGAGAGTCCATCCCTTCAAGTGAGGGGGATGTCATTCAGAAACAACATCCCAAAAGAGGGGTGATCACGAGTTTGTACACCATTGTGTACCCTGACTCTAATAACAACAGATGTCTTGCCTGTTCAGTCACGTTATAGTTATTGACAAAGGGGAGCTGTTCACAATGCCAAAGGAAGAAGAAAGGTAGCATTAAAAAAAAATCAATTTGTATAGTGTGCTTGGTGGCTCAGATGGTAAAGAATCCACCTGCAATACAGGAGACCTGGATTTGATCCCTGGGTTGGGAAGATCCTCTGGAGGAAGGCATGGCAACCCACACCAGTATTCTTGCCTGGAGAATCCCCATGGACAGAGGAGCCTGGTGGGCTACAGTCCCTTGGGTTGCAAAGAGTCAGACATGATTGAGCGACTAAGCACAGCACTTGATAATTATTTACAATGTCAACAGTTTCAGAGTGCCCTGGAATGAGGAGGCCTGCAGTTTCCCTTTTGAAGCTTGAGTCCTGGATCACCCTCTTACCATCTCTGCCACACAAAAATAACACCTCTCCTCTGTAAAACAGGGAAAACAATACCAACTTTATAAGGTTTATTGGGAAGACAAAATGAAGTTGTTATAGTAAAATTCTTAGCACAAAAGCTAACTGCATCTTGAGCACTAAATTAGATCAATTTAGTTCAGTCACTCCATCATGTCCAACTCTTTGCAACCCCATGAACTGTAGAATGCCAGGCTTCCCTGTCCATCATCAACCCCCAGAGCTTGCTGAAACTAATGTCCATCGAGTCAGTGATGCCATCCAACCATCTCATCCTCTGTAGTCCCCTCCTATTCCCGCCTTCAGTTTCTCCCAGCATCAGGGTCTTTTCCAATGAGTTAGTTCTTCGCATCAGGTGGCCCAAGGATTGGAGTTTCAGCTTTAGCATCAGTCCTTCCAATGAATATTCAGGACAGATTTCCTTTAGGATGGACTGCTTGGATCTCTTTACCATCCAGGGACTCTCAAGAGTCTTCTCCAACACCGCAGTTCAAAAGCATCAATTCTCCAGGCACTCAGCTTGCTTTATAGTCCAACTCTCACATTCATACATGACTACTGGAAAAACCATAGTTTTGACTAGATGGACCTTTGTAGGCAAAATAATGTCTCTGCTTTTTAATATGCTATCTATATGAGTCCTAGCTTTTCTTCTAAGAAACAAGCGACTTAATTTCATGGCTACAGTCACCATCTCCAGTGATTTTGGAGCCCAAGAAAATAAAATCTCTCATTGTTTCCCCATATATTTGCCAGGAAGTGATAGGATCAAATGCAGGATCTTAGACATTTGAATGTTGAGTTTTAAGCCAACTTTTTCACTCTCCTTTTTAACTTTCATCAAGAGGCTCTTTAGTTCTTCTTCACTTTCTGCCATAAGTCAAGGCTATATATTGTCTTGGCAAAACTCTATTAGTCTTTGCCCTGCTTCATTCCGTATTCCAAGGCCAAATTTGCCTGTTACTCCAGGTGTTTCTTGACTTCCTACTTTTGCATTCCAGTCCTCTATAATGAAAAGGACATCTTTTTTGGGTGTTAGTTCTAAAAGGTCTTGTAGGTCTTCATAGAACCTTTCAACTTCAGCTTCTTCGGCGTTACTGGTTCGGGCATAGACTTGGATTACTGTGACATTGAATGGTTTGCCTTGGAAACGAACAGAGATCATTCTGTCATTTTTGAGATTGCATCCAAGTACTGCATTTTGGACTCTTTTGTTGACTATGATGGCTACTCCATTTCTTCTGAGGGATTCCTGCCCACAGTAGTAGATATAATGGTCATCCGAGTTAAATTCACCCATTCCAGTCCATTTTAGTTTGCTAATTCCTAGAATGTCGACATTCACTCTTGCCATCTCTTGTTTGACCACTTCCAATTTGCCTTGATTCATGGACCTGACATTCCAGGTTCCTATGCAATATTGCTCTTTACAGCATCGGACTTTGCTTCTATCACCAGACATATCCACAGCTGGGTATTCTTTTTGTTTTGGCTCCATCCTTTCATTCTTTCTGGAGTTATTTCTCCACTGATCTCCAGTAGCATATTGGGCCCTTACTGACCTGGGGAGTTTCTCTTTCAGTATCCTATCATTTTGTCTTTTCATACTGTTCATGGGGTTCTCAAGGCAAGAATACTGAAGTGGTTTGCCATTCCCTTCTCCAGCGGACCACACCCTGTCATCTCTCTCCATCATGACCCGCCCATCCCAGGTTGCCCCTCGGGCATGGCTTAATTTCATTGAGTTAGACAAGGGTGTGGTCCTTGTGTGATTAGATTGACTAGTTTTCTGTGAGAATGGTTTTAGTGTATTTGCCCTCTGATGCCCTCTTTCAAGACCTACTGTCTTACTTGGGTTTCTCTTACCTCGGGCGTGGGGTATCTCATCCCGGCTGCTCTTGGCTGCTCCCGGCCAGCGAAGCACAGCCATCGCACCTTACCTCGGACGAGGGGTCTCTCCTCACCGCCGCCCTTCTTGACCTCGGTCGTGGGGTAGCTCTTCTCCGCCCTGCTTAGTGCGCTGGCCCTCACCGCCGTCCTTCCTCGATCGTGGGGTAGCTCCTCTCTGCCGCGCTCTTAGTGCGCGACGCAGCCGGGGGGCTCTTAGTGCGCGACGCAGCCGGCGGGGCGCTCTTAGTGCGCGACGCAGCCGGCGGGGCGCTCTTAGTGCGCGACGCAGCCGGCGGGGCGCTCTTAGTGCAAATTTGGCCTTGGAATACGGAATGAAGCAGGGCAAAGACTAATAGAGTTTTGCCAAGAAAATGCACTGGTCATAGCAAATACCCTCTTCCAACAACACAAGAGAAGACTCTATACATGGACATCACCAGATGGTCAACACCGAAATCAGATCGATTATATTCTTTGCAGCCAAAGATGGAGAAGCTCTATACAATCAGCAAAAACAAGACCAGGAGCTGACTGTGGCCCGGACCATGAACTCCTTATTGCCAAATTCAGACTGAAATTGAAGAAAGTAGGGAAAACTACTAGACCATTCAGGTATGACCTAAATCAAATCCCTTATGATTATACAGTGGAAGTGAGAAATAGATTTAAGGGCCTAGATCTGATAGATAGAGTGCCTGATGAACTATGGAATGAGGTTCGTGACATTGTACAGGAGACAGGGATCAAGACCATCCCCATGGAAAAGAAATGCAAAAAAGCAAAATGGCTGTCTGGGGAGGCCTTACAAATAGCTGTGAAAAGAAGAGAAGCGAAAAGCAAAGGAGAAAAGGAAAGATATAAACATCTAAATGCAGAGTTCCAAAGAATAGCAAGAAGAGATAAGAAAGCCTTCTTCAGTGATCAATGCAAAGAAATAGAGGAAAACAACAGAATGGGAAGGACTAGGGATCTCTTCAAGAAAATCAGAGATACCAAAGGAACATTTCATGCAAAGATGGGCATGATAAAGGACAGAGATGGTGTGGACCTAACAGAAGCAGAAGATATTAAGAAGAGGTGGCAAGAATACACAGAAGAACTGTACAAAAAAGATCTTCAAGACCTAGACAATCATGATGATGTGATCACTGACCTAGAGCCAGACATCTTGGAATGTGAAATCAAATGGGCCTTAGAAAGCATCACTACGAACAAAGCTAGTGGAGGTGATGGAATTCCAGTGGAACTATTCCAAGTCCTGAAAGATGATGCTGTGAAAGTGCTGCACTCAATATGCCAGCAAATTTGGAAAACTCAGCAGTGGCCACAGGACTGGAAAAGGTCAGTTTTCATCCCAATCCCAAAGAAAGGCAATGCCAAGGAGTGCTCAAACTACCGAACAATTGCACTCATCTCACACGCTAGTAAAGTAATGCTCAAAATTCTCCAAGCCAGGCTTCAGCAATATGTGAACCGTGAACTTCCTGATGTTCAAGCTGGCTTTAGAAAAGGCAGAGGAACCAGAGATCAAGTTGCCAACATCCGCTGGATCATGGAAAAAGCAAGAGAGTTCCAGAAAAACATCTATTTCTGCTTTATTGACTATGCCAAAGCCTTTGACTGTGTGGATCACAATAAACTCTGGAAAATTCTGAGAGAGATGGGACTACCAGACCACCTGATCTGCCTCTTGAGAAATCTGTATGCAGGTCAGGAAGCAACAGTTAGAACTGGTCATGGAACAACAGACTGGTTCCAAATAGGAAAAGGAGTACGTCAAGGCTGCATATTGTCACCATGTTTATTTAATTTATATGCAGAGTACATCATGAGAAATGCTGGACTGGAAGAAACACAAGTTGGAATCAAGATTGCCGGGAGAAATATCAATAACCTCAGATATGCAGATGACACCACTCTTATGGCAGAAAGTGAAGAGGGGCTAAAAAGCCTCTTGATGAAAGTGAAAGTGGAGAGTGAGAGGGTTGGCTTAAAGCTCAACATTCAGAAAACGAAGATCATGGCATCTGGTCCCATCACTGCATGGGAAATAGATGGGGAAACAGTGGAAACAGTGTCAGACTTTGTTTTTCTGGGCTCCAAAATCACTGCAGATAGTGACTGCAGCCATGAAATTAAAAGACGCTTACTCCTTGGAAGGAAAGTTATGAGCAACCTAGATAGCATATTCAAAAGCAGAGACATTACTTTACCAACAAAGGTTCGCCTAGTCAAGGCTATGGTCTTTCCTGTGGTCATGTATGGATGTGAGAGCTGGACTGTGAGGAAGGCTGAAGGCCGAAGAATTGATGCTTTTGAATTGTGGTGTTGAAGAAGACTCTTGAGAGTCCCTTGGACTGCAAGAAGATCCAACCAGTCCATTCTGAAGGAGATCAGCCCTGGAATTTCTTTGGAAGGAATGATGCTAAAGCTGAAACTCCAGTATTTTGGCCACCTCATGCGAAGAGTTGACTCATTGGAGAAGACTCTAATGCTGGGAGGGATTGAGGGCAGGAGGAGAAGGGGACGACAGAGGATGAGATGGCTGGATGGCATCACTGACTCGATGGATGCGAGTCTGAGTGACCTCCGGGAGCTGGTGATGGACAGGGAGGCCTGGCGTGCTGCGGTTCATGGGGTCGCAAAGAGTCGGACACGACTGAGCGACTGATCTGATCTGATCTGATCTGATATATTGTCACCCTGCTTATTTAAATTATGTGCACAGTACATCATGCAAAATGCCAAGGTGGATGAATCACAAGCTGGAATTAAGATTGCCAGGAGCAATATCAATAATCTCAGATATGCAGGTGTGCACTAAATAATGCGTCATTATTTTAAAACACCAAATGTATTTTCAAGTAGGAGAAATTGTCTGCTAAAGGCATGATGTTGAATTAAAATTATTGTGACACACAGTTTTCAGGCTCATAAATATTACTTCATGAGTTTGCATTAAATAGATTCTAGGCTTTGCAATCCTTGAAGACTTAAATGGACGCTTTCTCATGTAGACTCACAGAATAAAAATCAACCATTCTCAAAATATACCATTGAGCACAAAATAGTTCAAAGTAACGTAATTTTCACACAGTTTGCCAAAGTGACAGATAACACTGGGAAATACTAGAGATTTCTTCAAATAATTAGAAATACCAAGGGAACATTTCATGCAAAGATGGGTATAATAAAGTACAGAATGGCAAGGACCTAACAGAAGCAGAAGATATTAAGAAGAGGTGGCAAGAATACACAGAAGAACTATACAAAAAATTTCTTCATGACTCAGACAACCATGACGGTGTGTTCACTCACCTAGAGGCAAACATTCTGGAGTGTGAAGTCAAGTTGGCCTTAAGAAGCATTACTACATACAAAGCTAGTGAAGGTGATAGAATTCCTGTTGAGCTATTTCAAGTCCTAAAAGGTGATGCTGTGAAAGTGCTGCACTCAATATGCCAGCAAACTTGGAAAACTCAGCAATGGTTATAGGGCTGGAAAAGGTCACCTTACATTCAAATCCCAAAGAAGGGCAATGCTAAAGAATGTTCAAACTACCATACAGTTGCACTCATTTCACTTGCTGGCAAGGTAAGGCTAAAAATCCCTCAAGCTAGCCTTCACCAGTACGTGAATGAGAACTCCCAGATGTACAAGATTTAGAAAAGGCAGTGGAACCAGAGATTAAATTGCCAACAACTGTAGAATCATAGGAAAAGCAAGGGAATTACAGAAAAACATCTACTTCTTTATTGACTACACTAAAGCATTTGAATGTGTTGATCACAACAAAGTGTGGAAAAATTCTTAAAGAGATGGGAATACCAGACCACATTACCTGCCTTCTGAGAAATCTGTATGCAGGTCAAGAAGCAACAGTTAGAAGCAGACATGAAACAACAGACTGGTTCAAAATTGGGAAAGGAGTATGTCAAAGCTGTATAATGTCATCCTGCTTATTTAAATTATATGCAGAGTACATCATGTGAAATGCTGGGCTGGATGAATCACAAGCTGGAATCAAGGTTGCCAGAAGTATCAACAGCCTCAAATATCCAGATGATAACACATAATGGCAGAAAGCAGAGGAAATAAAGAGCCTCGATGAAGTTGAAGGAAGAGAATGAAAAAGCTGGCTTAAAACTCAACATTCAAAAAACTAAGATCATGGCATTCGGTCCCATCACTTCATGGCAAATAGATGGGGTAAAAGTGGTTACAATGACAGATTTTAATTTCTTGGGTTGCAAAATCACTTGTGGCTCCTCATCCACAACATACATTTTGAGATAACATTGGCTCAAGGTGTTTTCCTGGGCCATAAAATGATTGACATGAATCTTGAAGAAAGGCAGGTTTCCAAGCAAAGACATAGTCTCATTAACATAGCTTACGAGAATATTTGCATAAGTAAAACATACTGGTTTGTCAAGTCTGTTCTGAGTCTTAGGCAGAAGTGAGTTGAAGACACAGAGTCTGGGGTAAATAGGTAGTTCATTATCATAGCTTAAGAAAAGCATTTCCATAAGAAAAAAGCATTGGTTAGCCCAAGGTTTGAGTAAAGTTCTGGTGGAACTAGATGTCTTAGTGGCAACATGGAATTAAAAAAAAAAAAAAAAAAAACCCTCCTTTTAATTTTGTATGCTATGCTATGCTATGCTAAGTCACTTCAGTTGTGTCCGACTCTGTGTGATCCCATAGATGGCAGCCCACCAGGCTTCCCCGTCCCTGGGATTCTCCAGGCAAGAACACTGGAGTGGGTTGCCATTGCCTTCTCCAATGCATAAAAGTGAAAAGAGAAAGTGAAGTCGCTCAGTCATGTCCGACTCTTAGCGACCCCATGGGATTTTCCAGGCAAGAGTACTGGAGTGGAGTGCCATTGCCTTCTCCATTTAATTTTGTATTCTAAAGATAAAGACTTCTTAGGATACAAAAACATAAATCATAAGAGGAAAAAAGATCAGACAGGCCTATTTTCCCTCATTTATGATTAGAATTTATTCCTTCAGGATTCCATCCTCTTCATTCTGAGTTTTATATTGATACCATGGCACAGATGAGAGAAACAGGGAAAGCACGTGGGTCTCCATCCAGATAGTGCAATTGGCTTCACAAGGGCTCCTGGCCACAGAGTCACAGTTCTGGAAGATTCCTCCTCCTTCTAGGCTCCTCCTCCTGCAGCTGTGGCTCTTGGATTACCTGAGTACAAACCACTACTGTCTTTCTCCATGACCTTCAGTCCTTCCTGGAAAAACTTAGGACAGTCACTTGTTCTCCCAGCTTCATGATTCTTATCTACAAATGGAAATGATAGTTCTTACTTTTCTTTTTCACGAGATAGTTGTGAAGATCCTCTGAGAAAACTGATCTGGAAGAGCTATGAAATGATAACCCGAGTCTCTGTGATATAGGCACTACCCACCCTAACTCATCCCTTAGAGATGTACCAGGGCCAGTTGCCCTGGGTGACAAGGAGGGGGAGGCCCAGGGTTGGAGGGCATGGGATGCAGGTGCTCGGGCTGAGAGGACCCAGAAAAACCAGTGTTAACTCAGACAAGCATCTCAACCTTCTCCTGCTTCCTTTGTGGCCAAAATTTGTATCAGGTATGATTACTACCTACAAATTATTCATGCCACTCTCTGTTAAACCAGCCTGTGAAATTCAGTTATCAATCTCTTCTTAGATTTCTTTAAAAAAGTGTTCATATATTCTTCCCTGTGTTTCCTCTGCCCTCTCTGCCTTGTGCAGATTGTCATGGATTTGTCTCCACCTCAGATCATAAACTTCAAAGGCCTTGACTCAGACCATGTGAATCTACACATCCCCAGTATCGACCCCACTTCCATAGCAGGCAGACACTAAGTGTTGATTGCATTCCTATTGCCTGAAGTTGTCCGTTGTGATATCATAATTTTCTTTATAAAATGGATACTTAAAGCAGCAGCATGTAATGTTTGGTTTATATTCTTTCTGCCATCTTTTTAGACCAATGTCATTTCCCAAGGTAAAATCACATTATGGGCTGAGATGACTAAATGAGTGTTCATAGAATTCTTGGCACAGTGCCTTATATGCAGTAAATGTCTGATAAATGGTATCTGTTGGTGTTTAATCATTAAACTTTGAAATGGACATTTTACATACTTAGCATAATGGTGGAAAGTTGGATGTACATTAGGAGCAAGCATAAATGTGTCATAATAGCTCATGACATGGGCTCTCCAGGTTTGCAACTTAGGCTTTGTAGTCTTGATCAAGTTGTTTTTCTTCTCTATGTACCTCAGTGTCTCCATCTGTAAAATGAGATAATACTGTTACTACATAGGATTATTGTGAGGATTAAAGAGTTAATACATGTGAAGTGTTGAATGTGTGGCCCTGTACATAGTCAGCACTCAGTAAATATTAACTATGGATTAAAACCAAAAAAAGAGAATTCTTACTTCCAAAGATCAGCATTTGAATTTTTCCCTACCTTCCTGGACACCAAATTTATAATCAACCACTTCTATAACCTGACATGTATAGCTGAGGCTTCTGGATTCCTCATCTGTGATACCTGCTCACTCATATCTAGTAACACCTGTTGACTCTTGATAGTTTGGTATTCAAGTTTTTTCTTTCCCTGGGAGCTTTAAATATTCTCTTATCTGTTAAAATTAGTAATGCCTGCCTCATATGGCTACTGAGTGTATCAAAGGAGCTAATACCTGAAAAATTCTCCTCATAGTGTTTGACACATGCAATAAATACCACAAGAACCATGCATTATTTTATTTCTTTGAATGGGAAAGCATTCCCTATTATTCCAACACATCTTTTGGGAAAAGAGTTTAATCCTAACAAAACATTAAATTTTATCTTTGAAAACAATCCTTAACAAAGACATCTCTGTATCTATTTTCACTGTTTCAGGCTTTTTTACTTGTGATTGGTATAGTAGGCGTGATGGTGGCAGTGATTCCTTGGATTGCAATACCTGTGATTCCCCTTGGCATCGCTTTCTTTTTTCTCCAGAGATATTTCTCAGAGACTTCACGAGGTATTAAACGCCTGGAATGTGCAAGTGAGTACGGGACTCTCAGGTTGGTTTGGCAAAGTAGGCTGGCTTTCCTTTGTGACATTTCATTAGCCAGACCCCTGGAATCCTTCAGACTGTTTTTGGGAATTTCTCACTAAGTTAACCTTAGGTAATTGAATATTATGGGCCCTATTCAGTGTGGCCCTTAAGGTGGCAGGTCAGCTGTAGCTTTGTATTTTAGCACAGAGGTGAGTTTGCCCTACCACATCCTGATTCCAGGGAACTGTTTACCTCCTGCTTCTTAGACATTCCAGATCCACTACCTTTCTGGGTGGAATCCTTGGGAAGAGTAGATTTTGCAGGCACTTGGGGGTCATCACTGGCTTTCAAAGAAAGCTGCATCCTAATCATCAGAGACAGTCTGGCATCTCTCCATTTCACAGACAGGAAGGCTGAGGTACGAGATATCGACTTGTTCAAGGGCAGCTTCCCAGTTGGCACTAGTGCTAAAGAACCTACCTGCCAATGCAGGAGACAAAAGAGATACAGGTTCAATTCCTGGGTCAGAAAGATCTCCTGGAGAAGGAAATGGCACCCCACTACAATATTTTTGCCTGGAGAATCCCACGGACAGAGGAGCCTGATGGGCTACAGTCAATAAGATCACACAGAGTCAGACACAAATGAGTGATTTAGCAACAGTAGCAGGTGAATTTGAGGCTAGGGACCATTTATGTCTTGTTCACAGCATACTTCCTAATAGAGCAGCCACTCTATAAATACTTTTATTAAAAATATTTCATTACACTGGAATGAATATACAAGGGAAATAGGGGAATTTTCTTAGCCCCGAGTTACTAGAAGTGACAAGGAAAGGAAAAGATTAGGAAAAGAAAAGGAGGTATCAGGAAATATACTCATATACCAGAAATGATACATTTGAAAAATATATTTTTTCACATACCTAAAAGATGGCAAGTAAGTTGCAGCTGTTAAATGTTTTAAAAAGCTAAGTGCTGTTATTTTCAGGTTTACTGTGTATCATCAACAGTATTTGGGGTGAACACACTGTTTGTGTTCTACCCTCACCAAGGCTGTACATATAAATGATGCTGAAAATAATCTTCTTAGAAAGATTATTCAGTAGGCATGCAGTCTAGTATTCCATCTAACTTTGTAGCTTTGAATGATGGGAACACATTTTATGACCAATCCTTCGCTACAGATATTCACAGAGGATAGATTGTATCAGAGCTTATCTCATTAATGCACAAACATATTTCATCAATATTAAAAATCATAAGAAATCATAAGGAAAGTAGAATTGTTAAATGTATTTTTTAAAAGGTATAAGGACAATAGCCAAAGAGGAAGGAAGATGTTTGTATTGATATCACAAACCTTAACCATGGATAGTGACTACTTAACTTTCCATAAACCAAGCCAAGAAGAGAAGTATATTAAGTTCCATGGTTCTTAGTATCTAGTAGATACTATGTGGGGGAAAAAAAAAAATCTAAGTTCATCAAAACAAAGGATATTTTTATTGTGGCAATTGCATGTTTTGTTTTTAATAATAAATTCTTAAGAGGCATTTATCCTAAGTATTTGCATAATACAGAATAGTTGTTGGTTTCATAAAAACTATAGAAAACTTTTTGGTCATCAGGAGAATCAGCTAAACTCCCATGAGTTTTGATTTTAGGAGGTGTTTGAATGGGATTCATAACAGTAGAGTCCATGTATGTATGACGTCCTGCTGATGTGAGTTGGTAGGAAGGTAGGATGCAGGGAGGCAGAAAAGGAAGTGAAGAGCTCCGTCCAGGCTTCTGTAGGCAAGGCCTCACACGTTTTATGATTTGAGGCTGCTCATGAAAAGCAGTTGGGCTTCCCAGGTGGCACTAGTGATAAAGAATCCTCCTGCAATGCAGGAGATGCAAGAGACTCGGGTTCAGTCCCTAGGTCAGGAGGATCCCCTAGCATAGTAAGTGGCAGCCCACTCTGGTAATCTTGCCTGGAAAATTCTATGGACAGAGGAGCTTGATGGGCTATAGTCCATGGGGCACAAAGAGTCAGACACAATTGAGCACCATGAAATGGAGCCATTCAACAGTCTTGTTGCAAAGCAGGTCTCTGGTACATTCAAAGAGTTGTTTCAGAAGGAACCTGTGACTAAGATTTATGCCTGGGGCCACTTCTGATCCATAAGAAAAGAAAGATGGGCACTTCCTAAGGCTTTTTAAAGAGAAAGTACTGGATTTTTTAAATGTTTTTAGAAGCCATCCCCAAGAAAGAAAAATGCAAAAAAGGCAATATGGTTGTCTGAGGAGCCCTTACAAATAGCTGAGAAAAGAAGAGAAGCTAAAGGCAAAGGAACAAAGGAAAGATATATGCATCTAAATGCAGTGTTCCAAGAATAGCAAGGAGAGATAGCAAAGAGAGAACCTTCCTTCAAGATCAATGCTAAGGAATAGAGGAAAACAATAGAATGGGAAAGACTAGAGAGCTCTTGAAGAAAATTAGAGATACCAAGAGAACATTGCATACAAAGATGAGCACAATAAAGGACAAAAATTGTATAGACCTAACAAAAGCAGAAGATATTAAGAAGAGGTGGCAAAAATACACAGAAGACTGTACAAAAAATATCTTCATAACCCAGATAACCATGATGGTGTGATCACTCACCTAGAGCCAGACATCCTGGAATGTGAAGTCAAGTGGGTCTTAGGAGCATCACTAGAAAGAAAACTAGTGGAGGTGATGGTATTTCAGTTGAGCTGTTTCAAATTCTAAAAGATGATGTTGTGAAAGTGCTAAACTCAATATCCAACAAATTTGGAAAACTCAGCAATAGCCACAGGACTGGAAAAGGTCAGTTTTCATTCCAACCTCAAACAAAGGCAATGCCAAAGAATGTTCAAACTACTGCACAATTGCACTCATCTCACACGCTAGCAAACTCATGCTCAAAATTCTGCAAGCCAGGCTTCAGCAATATGTGAACCGTGAGCTTCCAGATGTTCAATCTGGTTTTAGAAAAGGCAGAGGAACCAGAGATCAAATTGCCAACATCCGGTGGATCATTGAAAACAAAGTTTCAAAAAAAATCTGCTTTATTGACTAGCCAGAACCTCTGACTGTGTAGATCACAACAAACTGGAAAATTCTGAAAGAGATGGGAATACCAAACCACCTGACCTGCTTCCTGAGAAATCTGTATGCAGGTCAAGAAGCAACAGTTAGAACTGGACATGGAACAATAGACTGGTTCCAAATTGGGAAAAGTGTACGTTAAGGCTGTATATTGTCACCTTGTTTATTTAACTTATATGCATAGTATATCATACAAAATGCAGGGCTAGATGAAGCACAAGCTGGAATCAAGATTGCTGAGAGAAATATCAATAACCTCAGATATGCAGATAACACCACCCTTACGGCAGAAAGTGAAGAAGAACTAAAGATCCTCTTGATGAAAGTGAAAAAAGAGAGTGAAAAAGTTGACTGAAAGCTCAACATTCAGAAAATGAAGATCATGGCATCTGGTCCCATCATTTCATGGCAAATAGATGGGGAAATAATGGAAACAGTGGCTGACTTTATTTTTCTGGGCTCCAAAATCACTGCAGATGGTGACCGAAGCCATGAAATGAAGACATTTACTCCTTGGAAGAAAAGTTATGACCAACCTAGACAGCATATTAAAAAGCAGAAATATTACTTTGCAGGCAAGGTCTGTCTAGTCAAGGCTATGGTTTTTCCAGTAGTCATGTATAGATTTGAAAATTGAACTATAAAGAAAGCTGAGCACTGAAGAATCGATGTTTTTGAACTATGGTGTATGAGAAGACTCTTGCGAGTCCTTTGGACAGCAGGAGATGAAAGTAGTCAATCCTAAAGGAAATCAACACTGAATATTCATTGGAAAGACTGATGTTGAAGCTGAAACTCCAATACTTTGGTCACCTGATGCAAAGAACTGACTCATTGGAACAGACCCCAATGCTTGGAAAGATTGAAGGCAGGAAGAGAAGGGTATGACAGAGGATGAGATGATTGGATGGCATCACCGACTTGATGTACATGGGTTTGAGCAAGCTTCAGGTATTGGTGATGGACAGGGCAGCCTGGCGTCCTGCAGTCCATGGGCTCACAAGGGATCAGACACGACTGAGTGGCTAAATTTAACTACTGGGTTTTCTCAGTGTTTGATCTGGAGAGTCTGAGAACTTTGGCCCCATCCCTATGGAATATTGGGATTTTTTTTTTTTTTTTTTGCACCATAGTATGGGACGAGTTGACTCATTGGAGAAAACTCTGATGCTGGGAAGGATTGTGGGCAAGAGGAGAAGGGGACGACAGAGGATGAGATGGCTGGATGGCATCACTGACTCGATGAATGTGAGTCTCAGTGACCTCCGGGAGTTGGTGATGGACAGGGAGGCCTGGCGTGCTGCGATTCATGGGGTCGAAAAGAGTCGGACACGACTGAGCGACTGATCTGATCTGATGCTGCAAGAACTTTAGATAGCAAAATATTCAATCCGGATAATCCCCTCCTCCATACCTCATATAAGCAAATGTGGTGGCCAGTTAATTAGAACTGTTTATGTTCTCCCTGTGGGGGGGGGGTCTGTGCCATAAATAATACCACTGTTTTCTTGAAACAGTAACTGATGGTATGTCTTAAGGTCATTGCTGAAGGCACCAGTAAAAACAGGGACACCCAACTGCTGTATTCAGAAGGCTTAAACTTGCTTCATCCTTGTACTCTGAAGGACTACAGACATCCTGAGGTTTAGTTTCAGATCCTACTGCCAAGCTGCCTCTGGAAACTTAGGGTGACTTTTTTTTTTTTCAGCTTAATGACAAGTATATAGCTGCTTTTAGTGGGTTTATTGGGTACATTTTTGCAAAAGTGAGCATAACAGCAGTCCCAGAACAGTGCATAAAATCTGGATGGCATCTGGTTGCCTTTCTGTAGCCAACTCTGTTTGTTTGTTTTTAAAACATTAAATTTTGTATTGGGGTATAGCCAAATAACAAGCAATGTTGTGATGGTTTCAGGTGAACAGTGAAGAGACCCAGCCATACATATATTTGTATCCATTCTCCCTCAAACTCCCCTCCCATCCAGGCTGTCACGTAACATTCCATGTGCTGTACAAAATAGGTCCTTGTTGGTTATTTGTTTTAAATACAGCAGTATGTACATGTCTATCCCACATTCCCTAACTATCCCTTCCTCCCATCCTTCCTCCCAGAAACCATAGATTCACTGTCTCAGTCTGTGAGTTTCTATTTGTAAGTAAGTTCATTTATTTCATTTTTTTAGATTCCACATATAAGGGATGTTATATGATATTTCTGCCTCTCTGACATACTTAATTCAGTAAGTAATGACATTCACTAGGTCTATCCATGTGGCTGAAAATGGCATTATTTCATTCTTTTTAGTGGTCTAAATAACTCTTCGCATTTAGCAGTGCCTGAATGATGAAGTCATATCCAAATTCAGTCTGAAAGTGTGCTGTGATCAACTAGCAATGTCTGCCACAGGCATTGCTGGTAGTAGGTTAGCACATTTGTCATGTGTATTCAGTCTATGGATCCTCATGTCTGCTGTTTTAAGTGTTCTCATATCAGATTCCTAGGGACTTTATTCAACCTCAGGTGCTTAGTAAGATGTACAGTAATGACTAAGGCTGTTGGATATTAGCTAAGGAAGCTTTGGGGTTTTCTGAACATACAGTCTGGAGAAAAATGTATTTAATCACACGTGGGCATTCTTAACCCTCATTATTCTCCCTCTGAGACATTGCAGTTGTGATTAAAAGCAAAACCTTGGGATTAAAACAGAGTTGGGTCTGACACCCGCTCTACCACTTAGATGGGTTAATTTACTTAATCCTGGGCAGGGATTGCTCTTAATCCCTCATTCTCTGGAAGTCTCATGAGGGTTTCTTGAGTCAGTGCTTGTCAAGTGCTTGCAGGCTACTACCAAAGACCCCGGAGCCTTGAACATGAAGGAATTCAGAACATAGTAACCACTAGCAGATTTCACACAGAGTGAATGATACCTGCAGTAGGGCTGTCAGCTGAGGGTCCTTGCATATAGTTCTCTGCCCTCCCCCTGCCAGGGAAGATCTTCAGTCTTTGTGGGGTATGATATGGCAAAACCAATACAATATTGTAAAGTTAAATAAAATAAAATAAAATTTAAAAAAAAAGAATCTTCAGAGTTGTGGAAACACAGCTGTCAGTCATATGAAAGGTAGGGTTACATGTGTGTGTGACTGCAGGCTGATGCCATGGCTCGTAAAGGATAACAAGCTCAGTGTTTGTGAGAAAGAGGGATTTCATTGCCCAAGATAAGACCAGAGCCTTGGCATCCCCGCTCCCCCTGTACCAGTTAATCTTCTGTGGATACCCTCCAGTTCACTCATCCTGGCATCCTGCTCAGCCCTAAGTGGGGTTTGAAAGAAACAGGGTAGATTTTCACTGTTCTGCATTTCCTTAGACCACTGTAACTGTGGGATATGAGGTGAGGTAGGTGATGGGGTCTTTGAGTTCTCTGGTGTTTAAAAAGGGTGACACAGGCTTCTAAAGTCGACCCCACCCTCCCCACTGGAGAGAATCAGCTGCAGCTTTGATCTCCTGACAGGGAAGCAGGTGAGGGAGGCCACGCTGAAGAGTTCACTCCAGGACTCTCCCTGGGGGAACAGCCACGTCTGCTTCCTCCTCAGAAGCTTTGTCTGTGATGAACAGTGTTGACATCACAACATTTGCTGTGAAAGTGAGCATCTAGTTCTAGTGAGTTTTCTGTGCTCTCTGGAGCTAGACTCTGGCATCCTCCTGACATGGTGATGGGCTCAGAATTCACTTGCATCATCCCTGTGAGCACCCTGCTTTTAGACTGAGTTCTGTGGGTGAGTTGGCACACTTGCTGGGGCTCCTGAAAAGGTCTGTGCATAGCTCCCAGCATTTCTTATTTGGAGCATGAGCTCAGTCTGTGTTCACATTGCTCTTAAAAGTGCAAAGTTATAGGAAGCTAAAATTAAAAGTTAATAGGATGGACAGAGAGACCAATGTGGATGCTGGAATAAGATCACAGACATGTAACTATACAGTCATCAGTTCAGTTTAGTTCAGTTGCTCAGTTGTGTCTGACTCTTTGCGACCCCATCAATCACAGCACACCAGGCCTGCCTGTCAATCACCAACTCCCGGAGTTCACTCAGACTCATGTCCATCGAGTCAGTGATGCTATCAGCCATCTCATCCTCTGTTGTCCCCTTCTCCTCCTGCCCTCAATCCCTCCCAGCATCAGAGTCTTCTCCAATGAGTCAATTCTTCACATGAGGTGGCCAAAGTACTGGAGTTTCAGCTTTAGCATCATTCCCTCCAAAGAAATCCCAGGGCTGATCTCCTTCAGAATGGACTGGTTGGATCTCCTTGCAGTCCAAGGGACTCTAAAGAGTCTTCTCCAACACCAGAATTCAAAAGCATCAATTCTTCAGTGCTCAGTCTTCTTCACAGTCCAACTCTCACATCCATGCATGGCCACAGGAAAAACCATAGCCTTGACTAGGTGAACCTTTGTTGGCAAAGTAATGTCTCTGCTTTTGAATATGCTGTCTAGGTTGGTCATAACTTTCCTTCCAAGGAGTAAGTGTCTTTTAATTTCATGGCTGGAGTCACCATCTGCAGTGATTTTGGAGCCCAGAAAAATAAAGTCTGACACAGTTTCCACTATTTCCCCATCTATTTCCCATGAAGTGATGGTTTTCTGAATGTTGAGCTTGAAGCCAACCTTTTCACTCTCCACTTTCACTTTCATCAAGAGGCTTTTTAGTTCCTCTTCACTTTCTGCCATAAGGGTGGTGTCATCTGCATATCTGCGGTTATTGATATTTCTCCCGACAATCTTGATTCCAGCTTGTGTTTCTTCCAGTCCAGCGTTTCTCATGATGTACTCTGCAGACAAGTTAAATAAGCAGGGTAATAATATACAGCTTTGACGTACTCCTTTTCCTATTTGCAATACTGTCATAAACACCACCAAATCACTTTAGGCTCTTTGCTTAAATTAAGTACAAAGGGGACATATTAGATCTTGTTTTGGTTCAGAGGTTTTTATTTTATTTTTTTTTCCATCACAGGTGAGGGACCCTAATACTTAGGGTTCCTGGTCAGATGTCCCAGGTGGAAAGAACCCAAGACTGAGTGGATGGACAGATGGCCCCCAGCCCAGACAGTCCTCCCCCAGCCCAGGGTTTCCCACCCCCTCCAAGCCCTGTATATCACAGGAGGAATCGTGTTCTGCTTGTAGAATCAGGGATGCTAAGCACAAGAGCCAGTTCTGTGTCTTTGCTCATTTGTACCCCAGGCCCCTCTCATACACACACACAGCTGCAGTGCCCGTATGCTCATCGGTACTGACTGAACTGTCTGTCACCCAGATAGGCATTTGGTTGCCAGGCTAAAGAGTCAGGTCCTGAAAATAATTTGGAGTTTCCACTTTGATTCTTTTTCCCCCCATCATTTAAAAAAGTTTCTGTATCCTCCTGTAAGATAAGTGACCCTAACTTCCTCAAAACATCCAGGTTTTACTTACAGGTTTTCTCTAGGAGATGCATAGGTAACAAAGTGATGTCAGTATTTTCTGATGATAAAGCACAAGTTATCACTCATCCCAGACAGAGGTCACAGGCTCACTATCTGCCCCTGACAACAGCAAGTTACAGCCTTGTTCCTGGTGGGGAATGAGAACCGTAAGGTTCCTTCCTACCCAGCAGCTTGCAGCCCACCTGTTCCCTGATGGGTAGGAGCCTCACCCTGGTCCTCTTGGTCAGTGTGCTCTTAGAGAAGATGACAGGAAATGAATGGTCAGTCATGTGACACCAAGCTCCAAACCTACATGAAGTCACTCAGAAGAGAATGGATACTAAGGCCACTGTCAGATTCTCAAAGGGTGATGTGAGTGTCACACATCACAGTGACCTCCAAACACCAGAACAGGTATCCAGCAGGGCAGTTATGAAAGCATCTATCAGGTTCCCAGAGCAGAAGTCAAGACCATTCAGACTCCTCATCTGCTGGGTCCTGTGGGCACATGGGTGGTGCAGTGCCGGGTGCTCCATGACCCACACAGAGGCTCCTGGCACAGGTGCAGGGGGAGGCCCAGGACAGGGGAGGTGGCAGACTGTCCGCTCCCCTTACTCGTCTCACCCTGTCCTGCATCTGGCTCTGCTGCAGGGTGGGGATGTACTGACTCAATCCCAGCCCTTAGGTTACTCATCTAAGGAGGAGACGGCCCACAGATAGCTCACCAAAATTCAGGGTGGTAAGGACTCTCATAGAGAATTAAATTTTGAAATGCTACTGACTCAGAAATTAGTAGTAATTACTCAGTCATGGAAAAGAATGAAATGTTACCACTTGTAGCAACATGTATGAACATCAGTTCAGTTCAGTGTATGGACATAGAGGGATATTATTCTTGGTAAAGAAAGTAAGATGAAGACAAATACTAAATGGTATCTCTTCTATGTAGAATCTAAGGAATAATATAAATGAATATATATACAAAACAGAAATAGACTCAAAGACAGAAAGCAAACTTACCATAGGGCAAAGAGAGGAAAGGAGTGACAAATTAGGAATATGGAATTAACAAGTACACACTGCTGCTGATGCTAAGTCGCTTCAGTCATGTCCAACTCTGTGCGACCCCATAAATGGCAGCCCACCAGGCTCCCCCGTCCCTGGGATCTTCCAGGCAAGAACACTGGAGTGGGTTGTCATTTCCTTCTCCAATGCGTGAAAGTGAAAAGTGGAAGTGAAGACATTCAGTTGTGTCTTGACTCCTAGCGACCCCATGGACTGCAGCCCACCAGGCTCCTCTGTCCATGGGATTCTCCAGGCAAGAACACTGGAGTGGGTTGCCATTTCCTTCTCCAATGCGTGAAAGTGAAGTCACTCAGTCGTGTCTGACTCTTCACAACCCCATGGACTGCAGCCCACCAGGCTCCCCCGTCCATGGGATTTTCCAGGCAAGAGTACTGGAGTGGGGTGCCATTGCCTTCTCCCAAGTACACACTACCATGCACCAAATAGATAAGGAACATGAATTTACTGTACAGCACAGGGAGTTTTACTAAATATCTTGTAATAACCTATCTAGGGACAATTCTAGCCTCACTTCTGCTCATGTTTAGTTGCTCAGTCTTTGCCAACTCTTTCAACCCTATGGACCATAGCCCACCAGGCTCCACTGTCCATGGGATTCTCTAGGCAAGAATACCGGCATGGGTTGCCACTTCCTCCTCTGGGGATCTTCTCGACCCAAGGATTGAACCCACATCTCCTGTGTTTCCCACATTGCAGGTGAATTCTTAAACTGCTGAGCAATCCTATAATGGGATATAATCAGAAAAAAAATAACCACATCACTATGTTGTATACCTGAAACATTGTAATTCAACCATACATATATATATAGACACATATGTATTTCTTTAATTTGGAGGGGTATATGCTGAGGAGGATCTTGATGAATGAGCTAGTAAAGAATTTATTTATCTAAATCTAGCTGTGATTTGAATTTGGTTAAAAAAAACAAAGGGTTCAAAGAGAATCTTGCATTTCCAGGTTGTTAAAGTGAAGGCTGGTGTGAGCAGGAATTCAAGGATCACGTGGAGGATCCTCTCTGAAGAGGCATCATCCTTCCTTCCCCAGGCAGCCCTCCAGGAAGCCCCGGGTGTGCCCTTTGGTGGGATATGTGACCACAGAGCAGGAGAGGCTGTTGGCTTCTTCTCATCCAGCTTCCCTGACTTTCTCTGTTGTGTATCTGTCTTTGTTTCCCCAGCACGGAACCCAGTATTTTCCCACTTAGCATCTTCTCTCCGGGGACTCTGGACCATCCGGGCGTACAAAGCTGAACAGAGTTTTCAGGAGCTGTTCGATGCACACCAGGACTTGCATTCAGGTCTGTAAGTTTCTGGAGATGATTTCGAAGGATGGGGTGTTCTGCCTTCTGAGGCCTGACCTCCCTCTCAGGTGCCTGGCTGGCCAGCACTTTCCTGTGCTGCCCCACGGCCCCGTCTTCACACCTGCCTCCCCCACCCCTTCCTCTCATCAACCCTCTGTGCGCCCCTCTTCCCTTCCATCCCCTGCTTGCCTCCCCTGACTTGCTTGTATTGTCCTTCCATCACTGTATCCTATGGTTTTCTGTCTCGTTAGGGCAGGAGTCAGCAAAGAGCCAGCTTTGTGTGCTGTCCTGTGTCTGTTGTAATTTCTCAAGCTTCCTGTTGTAGCACAAAGGATGGCAAAGGTAATAAATACATCAGCAAACTGCCGTGCCTGTGAGCCACTAAAACTTCACTTATGGAACCAGGTGCTGGTCATTCCTGGCCTCCAGGCTGTAGTTGTTAGCTCTCCTTTCAGAGCGTGTCAAAGGAAAATAATTTCCTGATTAGCATATTTGCTGTTCTCTTCATGTATATTATTCTTTGTATTAGTGAGGTTTTGCTCTAGGTAGAAATTTCAGAATTTGCTCTAAGTCTATAAAATCCTGGCCTGTATCTTCAGTCAATCTGTATTGTATTTTAAAGACGAAAAGGCATTTTAAAAGCTGCACGCAGGTCCTGTGAGCTGATGGTTATTTACACACTGGCTCTGAAGAGTAAACACTGTGCAGGGCCCTGTAGGAATTCCAGAAGGTGCTGGAAACAGTGTGAGCTGTGTTCTCTGCTATCAGATAGCTGGGGATAGTCAACATGTGAGAGGGTGATCTTCGGGTTGATGCCCAGCACTGCAGCTAACGCACTGATGAGACTGTTTTTCTATCTTCTTTCTTATGAGGAAATTTCTGTTTATAACCTGTGGATTGAATTTTTCATTGCATGCTTCCCATAGAGCCCCTGGACTGATTGCTGTGTGTCAAATGTTGTCATGTCAAAATCTAGCTTTCTGGACTCTTTGCACTCCTTGGGTGTATAACTTTGCTATCCTACTTGTGTAAAAATCTTCTGTTGTTCAACTGAACAGAATGTTCTTTCTCATTTGAAGCAGCTAACATAGCTGTTCTACTGATTTATTATACTTAATATGGTTCACAAATGCAGAGGCTTGGTTCCTGCTTTTGACGACATCCCGATGGCTCGCTGTCTATCTAGATGTCATCTGTGCCATCTTCATCACCGTTGTTGCCTTTGTGTCCCTGATTCTTGCAGATGGTAAGTATAGATGTGAGTAACTACTTATAATGTGAATACAATTTATAGTTTCATTTACATGTATTAAATAAAGCTCTTGCTGTCTTGTCTAGGATACACTGTTTGGCTCTAGGATTCCACCACATGGTCTATATGAAATAATTTGTGTCTCGATGAGACCTTTTTATCTCTTTCTTTGAATGGGTTGAGGTCTATGCAATGTAGCAAGCTGACTCGCTGAACATTCCAGGTAGTGTTGGGAGGAGAAAACCAAGTTTACTATTATGTTAAGCTTTTGTCCAGTTAGCTTTAGGGCTACTTGAATCTCTTAGTTGCAGGTGCCTGGTTCACTGAGGTGAGAAATATTCTCTGTAGGAAAGAACAGCATCCTCACTGCTGTGTGGGTACCAGATGAGCAGGTGTGGGCATCTGTGCCATGAATTCACCATCTCTATTCCATAGTAACAGCACTGAATCAAAATCTTTAATAAGGAGCAAGGAGAGTAGCACTTTAGATTTAAAAGCACTGGCTGTTAGAACCCATTGTCTTATTTTTCGTGGTTCTGACTGCAGCTGCCTTGAATGTGGAAAGTGAACTTTACACAAAGGTTCTTGAAACCCTGATGATGCAAGTCAGAATAATGACATGATTCCTCACCTTGGTAATGCTGTCAAGTGTGTCAGTCCTGCTGGGATTAATAAACTCATTTTGGGGTACACGTGTGTCTTTCAGTTCTAGTTTCCTCAGTGTGTATGCCCAGCAGTGGGATTGCTGGATCATAAGGCAGTTCTATTTCCAGTTTTTTAAGGAATCTCCACACTGTTCTCAATGTTCATCGCAGCACTGTTTATAATAGCCAGGACATGGAAGCCACCTAGATGCCCATCAGCAGATGCATGGATAAGAAAGCTGTGGTACATATACACAATGGAGTATTACTCAGCCATTAAAAAGAATACATTGAATTCGTTCTAATGAGGTGGTTGAAACTGGAGCCTATTATACAGAGTGAAGTAAGCCAGAAAGAAAAACACAAATACAGTATACTAACGCATATATATGGAATTTAGAAAGATGGTAACAGTAACCCTGTATACGAGACAGCAAAAGAGACACTGATGTATAGAACAGTCTTTTGGACTCTGTGGGAGAGGGAGAGGGTGGGATGATTTGAGAGAATGGCATTTAAATATGTATAATATCATATATGAAACGAGTTGCCAGTCCAGGTTCAATGCACGAAAAAAAATAAATAAACTTATTTTGTAGTCCTTTTGAATTCAAATTGTTTTTTTCATTGTATCATGGTCTCAGTCAAGACATAGTAAATGTGTCATATTATCATTATATACAAACGATTTAAATATTATAAAGGAGTCTTCTTAATAAAGTGACAGAAGGAGCTAGGTGAGGGGTTAAGAACAGGGCTGACTTTATTGTCCTTCTTTCTTATTTAGCTTTGACTCCTGGGAAGGTTGGCCTGGTCCTATCTCTTGCCCTCACACTCACGGGGATGTTCCAGTGGTGCGTCAGGCAAAGGACTGAAGTTGAGAACCTGGTGATGTTTATGTTAACCTTCTTAGCCCTTTCAAGTCTCCTTGCCATTAAATGCCATAAAAGCAATTCTTATGTAAAATATTAAAGCTTTATTCTTTACATCATAGCTAACAATTTTTTATATCCTCCTCCATCTGGTTAAAGTCAATGTAAAATAAAATCTATACATATTATTCTTAATCTTACGTATGTCACATTGGCAGATTTTATATTCATTTAAGCCATCTTCAAGTAAAATAAATGTCTCTTCATTATTATACTCTTTAAGTATAATGAAATTAGGAGGAAGGTTCTGAAATTCTGGGGAGAATATATGCTAATTTCTTGAGAACTTGTTTATTTTTGCTTCTTAATAGATAATTCCCATTCTTGGTAAAATGATTCAGTATTTTGAGGGTTTTTTGTTTAATTAATAGGTACACCTACTTCATTTTAGCATTTATTCCTGTATTTGTTGAACCTCTGAATTTACTAGTGTCCCTTCTTTCTGGTAGGATAAGCTGCTTTTCAGAATGGCCCTTCTGTAGCTACACATTACTGACTGGTGTCCATAAGTATTGTTTTCTTTAGCAAAATTCTCTTGTTTCTTTTATCCGTATGTAAAAAGTAGGTAAATAAAATTTTATCATTCAGTTCTGTAATTCTTTTAGTTTCAATATGATGTTTAAGGATGAAATCCTAAACGAAAGTGTTATGAGAAGATGAATAAGTTTGAAAATCATCAAAGGCCTCATCAAACTCCTATTTCTATCCTTTGGGAATGATAAGATGTGAGATACTTTAAACCAATTATGTATAAAAGCAGAACATCTCATTTTCAATCTCAGAACACCTATAAATTAGACTCTGTGTCCTGACACACATGATGTGATATGTCTTTCAGATGATTTCAGTAGAAAGAGTGACGGGATATTTAGACCTTGAGGAAGAAGCTCCCTGGGAGTACAAGGATCGTCCCCCGCCACACTGGACTAATGAAGGAAGGATTAGGTTTGAATCTGTTTACTTCAGGCACACCTTAGATGGGCCTCTGGTATTGAAGAACCTGACCGCAGTCATTAAATCAAGAAAAAAGGTTTGTTTAACTCAGTTGTATCTTTAAAGTCCAGCTAACGAATTAGCACCGTATTTGTTCTTGGCTTCCTTGTTGCTGTGTCAGGGGACTGTTTATTTCTCATGCATGCATGTTCAATAGTTGCTTCAGTTATGTCCGAGTCGTTGCGATCCCATGGGCTGTAGCCCGTCAGGCTGCTCTGTCCATGGAGTTCTCCAGGCAAGAATACTGGAGTGCATTGCCATTTACTCCTCCAGGGGACCTTCCCAACCCAGTGATCAAACCCGCATCTCTTATGTCTCCCACATTGAAGCAGGTTCTTTACCACTAGTGCCACCTGGGAAGTCGTGTAGTGACATAAGAAGTGCATCATTCTTGGAAATTGACCACGGAAGGGGGACCCCAGCATTTCTTTGTGTTGCGAGCTCCCTCATGGTGGTTGGAGGGCCCTGGGCCCTGGAGCTGGTACTTAACCTGACCTGGGATACCATATGTTTTACCCGATTATTCATGAGGAGTCTTGGAAGTCAGCCCTGGCTCCCTGTCCCTAACTCTGCTATATCTCATTTCTTGCCATCTTTTCTTCTTTGTACTTCTGGAGTCTTCTCTTCCTCCCATGATGCCTTTCAGTTGCAGCCTCCCACTCTATCCCTTGGCCCTTCCCATAGACTTGTTCTCCACTCACCCACACTGAGCTGTCACCCCCCTGCTCTCACCCCACTGGCTGCTTCTTTCTTTAGCACAGATTTGACTCTTACTGGCCTGGGTAAGATGATGCTTAAACCATTATTCAGCCCGAGGTCCAATCAAAATAGGGACTGTTTGGCCATCAGAGAAGATCCCAGAATCATGACTCAGTCAGGGCTGAGGAACCAAAGCCGAGCATGGAGGCAAGGCCCAGAGATTTGCTTAAAGTCGATGAAAGCAACCCAAAAGGAGCAGAGGAGGATCCATGTGGGAGACGATAGAGAGGTTTGTGTCTGGTCCTGCCAGCATCCGTGTCTTCTGGTGACGTTCCTTTCACAATCAGCTTGGGTCCCCCAACTCAGAGCAGGAGAGATGCTTGAAGATGAGACTAAACCAGAACAGACAAAGTAGTAGGAAGCTCTTCCCCACCTACCTCAGCATCCTTGGGTCCTAACATTCCCACCCCCTCTGCACTCAGCTCCTGTGTAGATTCCCCCAAAGCAACATGCCCTCCCTGCTCCCAGTGTGCACATGCTGCCCCTTAGCTTCTGTCACGAGGCTGGTGAAAAATCTCATTTTCTGAGTAAAAGTGTTACTCGCTCAGTCATGTCTAACTCTTTGTGACTCCATGGACTGTGTGTCCATGGAATTCTCCAGGCAAGGTTATTGGAGTGGGTTGCCATTTGCTTCTCCAGGGAATCTTTCGTACCCAGGAATCAAACTCTGGTCTCCCATATTGCAGCCAGATTCTTTACTGTCTGAGCCACCAGGGAAGCCCCCTCATCTTCTGAGTTAACCCTAATGTATCTGCTTCTGTAAGATCCTTCATTTTTCATCAACATTATATATATTCTTTAAAGATAGTATGTATGGTATACTTATGTTCATAGCAGTATTATTCACAGTAACCAAAAGTTGGAAGCATCCCAAGTATTAATATCTTTCATCAGATGAGTGGATAAACAAATCCTTATGATATAGTATATCCCTACAATGAAATATTATTATTCAACCTTAAAAAGAAAGAAAATTCTAATCTATAGATGAGCCTTGAGGGCATCATGTTAAGTGAAATAAGCCAGAAACAAAAGGAATGAATACTATATGATTCCATGTATGAGAATCCTAGAGCAGTCAAATTTATAAAGACAGACAGTAGAATATTTGTAGCCAGGGACTGGAGTGAGAGGGATGGAGAGCTGAGTTTATTGGGTACAGAATTTCAGTTTTACATCACAGGAAATATTCTGGAGATTGGTTGCAAAAAGATGTGAATGCACTTAACACTAAACTGTCCTCTTAAAAATTGTTCAATTCAGGTCAGTCACTTAGTTGTGTCTGACTCTTTGTGACCCCATGGACTGCAGCATACCAGGCTTCCCTGTTCATCACCAACTCCCAGAGCTTGTTCAAACTCATGTCCATCAAGTCGGTAATGACATCCAACTATTTCATCTGCTGTTGTCCCCTTCTCCTCCGGCCTTCAATCTTTCCCAGCATCAGGGTCTTTTCAAATGAGTCAGTTCTTCACATCATGAGGCCAGAATATTGGAGTTTCAGCTTCAACATCAGTCCTTCCAATGAATATTCAGGACTGATTTCCTTTAGGGTTCATTCAGGACTGATTCCTGGTTGGACCTCCTTGTAGACCAAGGGACTTTCAAGAGTCTTCTCCAATACCACAGCTCAGAAACATCAATTCTCTGGTGTTCAAGCTTCTTTATTGTCCAACTTTCACATCCATACATGTCTATTGGAAAAACCATAGCTTTGACTATATGGACATTTGTTGATAATATATAATATGTAATAATACATATTACATAATAATAAAGTCTGTCACTGTTCCCATTGTTTCCCCATCTATTTGTCATGAAATGATGGGAACAAATGGCATGATCTTCATTTTTTGAATGTTGAGTTTTAAGCCAGCTTTTTCACACTCCTCTTTCACTTTCATCAAGAACCTCTTTAGTTCTTCTTCTCTTTCTTCCATAAACATGGTGTCATCTATATATCTGAGGTTTTTGATATGTTCTTCCTGCAATCTTGATTCCAGCTTGTGCTTCATCCAGCCTGGCATTTTGCGTGTTATACTCTGCATATATGTTAAATAAGCAGGGTGACAACATACAGCCTTGATGTATATTGGCGTAGTTAATAAAGCAGAAGTAGATGTTTTTTTCTGGAACTCTCTTGCGTTTTCTTTGGATGTTGACAATGTGCTCTCTGGTTCCTCTGCCATTTCTAAATCCAGCTTGAACATCTTGAAGTTCTTGGTTCATGTACTGTTGAAGCCTAGCTTGGGGAATTTTGAGCATTACTTTGCTAGCATGTGAGATGAGTGTAGTTGTGTGGTAGTTTGAACTTTCTTCAACATTGCCTTTCTTTGGGATTGGAATGAAAACTGACCTTTTCCAGTCCTGTGGCCACTGCTGAGTTTTCTAAATTTGCTGGCATATTGAGTGCAGTGCTTTCACAGCATCATCTTTTAGGATTTGAAATAGAAATTTTTAAGCTGGTAAATTTTAGGTTATATGTTTTGCCAGAATTAAAATAAGAGGTATCATCTGTGGCATGCTTTGTAATTTTCATCTGTATCTCATAGAACCCTGAGGCATTTTAGGATCAGATAACATCTTGTTTTCATCTCTGTTCCCCAGGAAGTGGCATTCTTCAGGGCACAGTGAGAGTACTGAGGGACTGCTGGCTAGGAGAGTGAGTGAGTAGCACACAGGTCTGAGCAACCAGTAACCAACACACACACGTTTCTCAGGTAGCTCACTGGTAAAGAATCTGCCTGCAATGCAGCAGATGTGGGTTCAGTCCCTGGGTGGGGAAGATCCTCTGGAGAAGGAAATGACAACCTGCTCCAGTATTCTTGCCTGGAAAATTCCATGGACAGAGGAGCCTGGTGGGCTACAGTCAATGGGGTCACAAAGAATCGGACATGACTTAGTGACTGAGCACGCATGCACCCTTTTAACATGAAAGAATATTCAACTTAATGTTCAAATGATAGATACCCAGAGAGAAGCTTCAGTTAATTACAGGGCAAAAACTTGCTCCAAATTGTTTTCATTTTCATTGTAGGTCAGGAGGAAGATGAGGTTTCCTATGGCAGGAAAGCATTAGCTACGTTAGCTACACTTTTTATGAAATCCTGTCCCTGAGAGTACTGTAGATGATGTTTGCTTACTTGGAGACAATGTGTCCATCAGATTTCCTGTTGTAAACATAATTCTGTTAATGTGTACTGATTTCAAATTTCTCCCAAACCAAAAATATGAATATCTAAGAAACTCTGTAGTACAACTTAAGACCATAACAGATTTGTATTCTTCTATCTTAAAATCCCCAAATCCTAGGGTTATCTGAGGTTCTAAAGTATGTGAGGGAAGATTGAGTTTGAAGACTGAATAATTACTGCAATTATAATTGCAGTTACTGTAATAAATAATTGCAGTAACTTGACTTTTGATCCATGTTTTGGTCAACTCTTAGTATCACTGTTTGGTTCATTTCTGTGTTTGTAGGTGACACTTGTGCAGTGTGTTCATGAAGTGATTTCACTCCACTTGTGTACATCTCAGGTTTCCTCTCCTGCTCACCTGTTCCAGCCCCTGACACTTCAGGACACCTCTTTGGTGTTGGATTTTATTGAGAGGCTGCTCTGGGGGACACGGGAGTGAGCCCGCCTAGCAGAAGTGGGGCTCTGTTCTCTTTCCATCATATCCTCTGCTGTCTGGATTCCTGGAAATTAGAGTCAACAGGAAAGTGTAGTAGGCACCATCAATTCAGTTCAGCTCAGTTCAGTCACTCAGTCATGTCCAACTCTTTGTGACCCCATGAATTGCAGCATGCTAGGCCTCCTTGTCCATCACCAACTCCCAGAGTTCACTCAAACTCATGTCCATGGAGTCAGTGATGCCATCCAGCCATCTCATCCTCTGTCGTCCCCTTCTCCTCCTGCCCCCAATCCTTCCCAGCATCAGAGTCTTTTCCAATGAGTCAAAACTTCACATGGGGTGGCCAAAGTACTGGAGTTTCAGCTTTAACATCATTCCATCCAAATAACACCCAGGTTTGATCTCCTTTAGAATGGACTGGTTGGATCTCCTTGCAGTCCAAGGGACTCTCAAGAGTCTTCTCCAACACCACAGTTCAAAAGCATCAATTCTTCAGCATTCAGCTTTCTTCACAGTCCAACTCTCACATCCATACATGACTACTGGAAAAACCATAGCCTTGACTAGATGGACCTTTATTGGCAAAGTAATGTCTCTGCTTTTTAATATGCTATATAGAGGTTTATAATTCATGGAAGAGATATCTAGTAAAAGTAAAGACCCAAAATGAGGTAAATAGATCCCTAGGCTTCCTGGTTAGATTCCAAACAGAGGCTGAGTTTTTCATTTAAATGATTTTGTGCTTGAGTTGATCATTTTAGAGAGTACTGGGTCATTTTAAAGCATTTTCCAGCTCTTGAGGTAGATTTATTTTTATTTGTTATTTTCTTGCTCAGAACTGTTACTTGGATAATGCATGTTTACAGATGCTTACTATACCTTGCTGTAATGTGCAAAATATTGCTGTCCTACATTTTCTCCTTTTTTTTTATTTTTTTTTCTCAACCCCCCCTTCCCCCACACCTATTTCCCCCCTTCCCCTCCTCCTTTTTCTTTTTTTTTGTTTCGGAGGTGTGGGGGGGGGCGCCCCCCCTCTCTCACATCCCCCCTTTATCTTTTATGCATTCTCGCCCCCCCCCCCACCCCTTCTCCCCTCTCCTCCCTTTTATTCTTCTCCCCTCATCTTCTTTTTTTCCTCCCCCATTTATTTTTTGTGATATGTTTTATTTTATTTTCTAAAACTACTCTTTTTAAAATATATTTAGCTCATCCATCCCCCTCCCCCTCCGTGTCCGGCCGCGGCCCCCCCCCCCCCCCCGAAACCCCAAAACCCCGCGCGGAGCTTAGAAAAAAAGAGTGAAAGCAAGATGGGGTTGAGAGGATCGGACAACACTGGTCCGATGCCAGTCTTTATTGATACTCGTATTTATACCATGTAGGACGTGACATTCGACATACAAGACTCTTGTTTATCTTCAGGCCTGATTTTTATTTTAACAATACAAAAGGTTTTTGCTCCTTGAAGTGTAGCCACAAGCCAGACTCGCTGGAGTCATAAGGTTGTAAACAACATTCTTGAGGGAGGCGGGACAGAGAGCTGGAGAAGACGGGCCTCAAGCCGAGATAACACAGCGAGGCAGCTCCCAGGATTTAACCCTTCCCGGGTCAGTCCCCCGCAGCTCCCTCTTCTTTATTTTTTAAAAGTTCCACTAATCGTCTATGATGCAAGGTATTTTTATGTACCATAGCTCTAATTGAAAGAATCTCCTGAAAGAGATTGCGAATAAGGCAAGGAGCTAAACACATCAGGAGCAAAATCCCTGCTAAGCCTATACCTAGTGCCAACATATCATGCCAAAGTGAACGTAAATTTGGAAAATTAGAGAAAAGATTATTCATAAAATCTTCAGTTTCCTTGGCAATGTCCAAGGTAGCTTTAGGCATGTCTTCTATCTGTCGAATTTCATTGTGGAGTAGCAATAAATCTAAAGATACATTTGAATCATGTCAAATTTCCATTAAATGTCTTTTGATTTTATACCAAGGAAAATCAGTTTGATTATATTCTTTCTTAGTAACACATATCCACTTATAATTAGCATGACACCGAATTTTTGTACGTAGACTCAGACTCTGAACTTTCTCCCCAATGACCCGTACGGTATCGTAAAGAGCTGATAAGCGATCTTCAATTTTTTTGTCAATGTTTTCTTGGGTTCCCAATACTTTGGTTACATTATGAGACAAAGAATCAATAACATCAGCATCCTGTACTGATTGAGCAAGCGAAATAGAAGCGGTACCAGCAGTAGCAATTAAAGTGATTAAAGATACAATTTCTAACACTATTAAACTAATCCCCCTTTTCGGACGCGAGAGGGCAGTATTAATTCGCTGGATAAGTTCTAGAGCAGTTTCATCATACCATGTTCCCGTAATTTTTATTGGCAGTATGACAAATGTAGGTTGCCTTACAACTGTTACTTGTTGTCCAATTGGGACCCCTCTAATATAGTTAGTGAGTGTACAATTATCACATTTTATATGGTATTCATTGTTAGACAAGGATATTTCAGTCAATCCTACCAAAAGCATAAAAGGGAAGGGAAGACAAGCTCTCGGGTAACGGCAACCCAGATTTCCCACGTCTGCATATTTGTGATGTGCAGTGTTTGGCCGTTGTCTGTATAGCGTGGGGCCGCTGGTCCCAAAAGCGGCTAATAGCTTCCAAATCTCTGTCTGAAATGTCCCTTCTGATTTAAGTCCCAATATTGGAGGATGTAACCCTCGACATTCAGGGCAAATGCTAGGCTCTTGTGGTCCCCAGTCCCAGAGTTGAGTGCTGTTGAGGTTATAAACTGTAGCAGTGGTCGAACGGCATCGAGTCCATGGAAGCGCTATCCTTAGAGGAGTCGCTAAGTTGTAGCTACAAAAGGGAACATCTCGTGGCCCCGCACCATTGTGCACCGTAGTTGTTGCTCCCGTGATGTTGTTTATTCCGGGGAAGCTTGTCTGACGATATGACACAACGGGGGCCACGGTGATGCAATTAGGGATGGTCTGGCTGTAAGAAAAACACATGGGATATTCTGTAGTCAGTCCATAGTAAGACATGTTAGCCTTTTGAGGTGTTATGTGGCTGTCAGAGGGTCCCCCTAGTAAGATAGTATCATTAACATATACAGGGATGACTTCCCGCTCCCATTCAACCGGTTGGATAAGTGGAGGATCTGGAACATAAGTCCAGTAAACAGATGAACTACTGCTACGGATTTGTTGTAACAGCATGAGTAATATCTAATAATATTAGTAGGGGAAATGTTAGCCTGCGCATGTGCTGTATTCCAAGCTCTCTGTATTAGCGCCTCCACTTGTTGAGGAGTGGGCAAATTGTCATCCTCACTGCGCAGCGTCAGGCGTTGCATCTGCCAGTTCAGAGCTCTGCGTCGTCGTGCGTACCAACCTCTCCGGCAACCAGCGCGGCGCCTCGGCATCCTGTGGGAACACACATACATGACCTCTACCCCAAATTAAAACGGGGTCAGGGCCATGCCACTGGCCTGTAAGGGGATCTTTCCAGTTTACTAAGGGTTTTTTCTCATTGATCTCCTTTCCCCAAAATCGTTGAGCAGCAGACAAACCTTTTGCATCAAGAGACAAGAAATTCAGAGTAAAAAGTGCATGATTCAACAAGTTAGGAGGTGAAACTTGGTAACAGTCAGCTGGATTCCCCCGTTTTAACTTTAAAAGTTGATGTTTGATGTGTTGATGAGCGCGCTCGACAATGCCCTGTCCTTGTGGATTATAAGGAATGTCAGTCTTATGTTGGATACAGAAGCGAGCACAAAAAGTCTGAAACAATTTACTAGTATAACCGGGACCATTATTAGTTTTGATCACTTTAGGAATTCCCATAATAGAAAAGCAGTAAAGACAATGACGTATATATTGTTTCGAGGACTCACCTGAAAGTAATGAACAGGACAAAAAATTTGAGAAAGTGTCAATAGTAACATGTAAATATTTAAGTCTTCCAAATTCAGAAATATGGGTAATATCTATTTGTCAGAGATCGTTGGGGCGCAGACCACGGGGGTTGACTCCGTAATGAGGCACAACAAAAAATTGAGGACACGAAGGGCACGCCTTTATTATCTCTCTAGCGGCTTCTCTAGAAATCTGAAATTGTAAACGCAATGAGTGACTGTTTTGGTGATGTAATGCATGAGAAGCCCGTGCCTGTTCAATAGAGGAAGGGATATTAGATTGTGAAAGAAAGACTCGGGTTAGCAGATCAGCTGTTTGATTGCCTTCAGTTAAGGGTCCGGGTAAAGATGTGTGTGCCCGTATGTGTCCGAAATAACATGGATGATGTCGTTTATGAATTGAGGCCTGTATGGAAGAGAATAAATGAAAGACTGTAGGCGAATCATTATGAATGGCAGGAACAGTTTCAATACAGGAGAGAGCACGAACAATATATTGGCTGTCAGTAAACAAGTTAAAAGGAGCATCAGATACTGTCTTTAATGTTTGATCAACAGCAAACAATTCCACAATCTGTGCAGAAGAATAGGATGTGTCTGTAAAATAAGCAGCATTATTAATAATCAAAGCAGCCCTACCATTGGAGGACCCATCTGTAAATATGTTAGTAGCATTGGAGATAGGCTGTTGTCGTACCACCTTTGGAAAAATAAATTGATGAAATTTAACAAACTGTAAAAGTTTATGAGAAGGGTAGTGATGTAAAAGCTGACCAGGAAAATTTGCCAAGGCAAGTGCCCAGTTGTCTGAAAATTTAAATAACCATTCTTGTTGTTCCAAAGCAAAGGGAACACAAATAAAATGAGGTTCTTTTCCAAAATATTGAATAGATTCCAGGCGGCCTTTAGCAATAATTTTAGCTACCAACTCATGGTAGGGGGGCAAAATTTTTTGAAGGAATAGAGGCTAAATAAATCCAACGCAGTGGATCATTCTGAAACAAAATGCCTGTAGGGGAATGCAGAGAAGGCAGTATATACAAACCCCAAGGTTTAGAATAATCACAGTAGGTAATTTGTTGATCACGAATAGCAACTTCTACATGAGACAAGGCTGAGCGAGCCTCAGGGGTTAATTGACGTGGAGATGTCGGATCAGGATCTCCTTTTAAAATGTTAAACAAAGGTTTCAAAACGTCTGTCGGGAGTTTCAAATAAGGGCGAATCCAATTTATATCCCCCAACAATTTCTGAAAGTCATTTAAGGTACGTAGATGAGTAGTTCACAGTGCAAGTTTTTGTGTGGTAAAAGTTCGGGGATATAATTGAAAACCTAAATAAGAATAGGGATGATGTACTTGCACCTTGTCTCTGGCAATGATTAATCCATGGTTCTGTAGCTGAGATCTCAAAAAACAAAATATTTCAGGTAACAAGACATTATCAGCATGAGCTAACAGAATATCATCCCCAATCTTCTTTGTGATAATTAGCCGCCTCCTCATCGAGGAAAGACTCCTCATCAGGAGATAGTTCATTTCCCGATTTTGGCTGAGATTCTGTTAAGAGAGCATTTTGCACTGTATTTTCTAAAAGGGGAGGTTGCTTTAAGGGAGTTTCTTCAGGGACAGTATATTCGTGTTCCCCCGCGGGAGGCACTTCAGACTCTGTGTTATTGGTCGCATTATCTTTTAACAGCGAGCTGAAACGCTGAATTTTCTTCATGGTCAAAATCTAAACAGTCTCTAATCAGCGTCCATAAAGACAGAGTTTCTATGGGAACCTTTTCTGGGCCAAACAGGGTGTAGTGGTTTTTAATCTGTTCCCCCACCTTTTTCCAGGTAGTTAGATTTACAGTGCCTTCCTTGGGGAACCACGGACACACCTCCTCCACGAATGACAGAAAAGAAACTAACTTAGACTTAGAGACTGTCACTCCCCTGTGGTGCAGCATTATATACAACATATGAACAAACAGACTACGACTATGTGTTTGTCCCATATTTATACTCTCAACTATAACCCTTACTACTCTTCAATTATACTCGGTCGCAATGTCACAATCGAACATATACTCACGTTTACCGAGATTACCGAGTAGTGGCTCCGTTCACAGTTCGAGCCCCACGTTGGGCGCCACCTGCCACGGCCAGCGCTTGTAAGGCGAAACCCCCAGGAACCCTGCTGTCGAGGAGCTTAGAAAAAAAGAGTGAAAGCAAGATGGGGTTGAGAGGATCCGACAACACTGGTCCGATGCCAGTCTTTATTGATACTCGTATTTATACCATGTAGGACGTGACATTCGACATACAAGACTCTTGTTTATCTTCAGGCCTGATTTTTATTTTAACAATACAAAAGGTTTTTGCTCCTTGAAGTGTAGCCACAAGCCAGACTCGCTGGAGTCATAAGGTTGTAAACAACATTCTTGAGGGAGGCGGGACAGAGAGCTGGAGAAGACGGGCCTCAAGCCGAGATAACACAGCGAGGCAGCTCC